>JASCZW010010972.1:0-33992 GCA_034211315.2 Aedes japonicus | reverse complement strand
ATAGGGAAATGGAAAGGGAGATGGAACTAAAGATAGATATAAAGATGGAAATAAAGATGGAAATAAAGATGGAAATAAAGATGGATAGGGAGATGGATCCAGAGATGGATAGGGAAGATGGATCCAGAGATGGATAGGGAGATGGAACATAGAGATGAATAGGGAGATGGAAATAAAGATGGAAATAAAGATGGAAATAAAGGTGGAAATAAAGATGGAAATAAAGTTAGAAATAAAGATGGAAACAAAGATGGATATAGATATGGGTAGGGAGAAGGATATAGAGATGGATAGGGAGAAGGATGTAGAGATGGATAAGAGAGGATATAGAGATGGATAAGGGACCCAGAGATGGATGGGGAGGTGGATCCAGAGATGGATAGGAGATAGATCCAGAGATGGATAGGGAGATGATTATAGAGAAGAATACCTGAGAAGAGTTTGAGATCAAATTGAAAAATGATGATCAAATATGAGGTTGTGAAATTGCTGATAAGGATTACTCAGGGTTGCTCTCGGTTTGGTCGTTTTAACGGTTAAAAGATCAAAATTGATGGCAAAAATGTATTCCTGTTACTCAAATTTAAAACTGATCCTGCAATCAGTGAGAGCAAATTGAAAAGTCAATTTGCTGTACATTTTTTCCTGTTGATAGCAAAATGAGTATTCTAGTTGATAATCTGTCAAGACAATGAAAACAAAGCGACCTTTCTCAAAGAAAAGTGAAGGCAAGATTACAGCAAGATGAAAACTAAATGTGATATAGAATTCGACAATTATGAAGAGAAATCAAATTTTGATTTTTATTTGATGTTGATAGCAAAATAAGAGTTCGAATTGCTATCTTTATGATGTTAGACTGTACTGGGTAAGGAGATGGAAAGGGAGATGGAAATGAAGATGGAAATGAAGATGGGAATAAAGATGGAAATGAAGAGATAAGAGAGAGAGAGAGAGAGAGAGAGAGAGAGAGAGAGAGAGAGAGAGCTGCTCTTCGAATCACACCTTTCAATGCAATGTAGAACAGTAAACACAACAATTAAGCACCTTCGAAGGGACCCGAGAGAGTGTCAAGAATCTGGAACAAGACTCGCGAAGATGGGTATCTTTGACTCCAGATTTTGCCCTTCAGTTCATTTTCTATGTTGCCGTTCATCTTCGAGCTGCCTCATCGAACGCGTACATGAACAGTCAGATGCCCATAACATTTGTTTTTGCATTTAATACCAGAGATTTGCAGAAGTACTGTCATCGACAAAATAAAGTGCCCAACGAATTAATCTTCCAACTTCTACACAAAACTTGATGGTTAAATGAATGAAAACCTCGCAAAAATTGTCAGAAGTTTTATTTATTATGTTCATTTTAAGTTTCATTCATCAAACGCAGAGAAAAAAGAAGAAGTTACTAATCGTATAATTGTGTTAAATTCAAAAAAAGATACCACTTCTTTAACATTCCTATTGAAGATCAATCCAACGAGTTTTCGAGGCGTTTCGTAATTTATGTGTCCTCCTTTCGCTTTTAGCACCATTTGCAGACGTTTCGGCATAATCTCCACTAGGGTTTGCAGGTGCTTAGGATCAAGATCCCAGGCTCTTCAAGGGCTTCGAAGTAGTTGTTTTTGATTGTTACTGCGGTTTTATCAACGCGAGCATTGAGATTGGCCCACAATTTCTCGATGGGGTTCAAATCCGGGCTTTGATGGGATTCAAATCTTGGGCTTGATTCGGCACGATCGGAAGAAAAACTTAGTTTTCTTTGCTGTATTCTGGGGTCGTTGTCTTACTGAAACATGAACTAATTTTCGTGCACTGTTTTACACAGAAATACATAATTAATATGATCTATCGCGTAAAATTTCCCTTCGTTTAATTCCAAGCCAAAGGAGGCGTAAACAACTAAATTGTATGCAATCTTTCATGCACCATACAACAATATTGGCAATCTTCCATACAAAAGGCTAGATTCAGGCGTTATCTGGCTCCAATTTACATGAAATATCACAGTATTTTCTGACAAATCTAGCCCTTTCTTTATGTGCATTAGATAACGCAGAAAATTCAATTCATTGATACAACGAAATATTTATGTCAACGAGTATTGCTTTCTTGGCTTAACATATGAAAATTTTGCCTCGGCTCAATTTTTGAGGTCCTGAAGATTCTTTGGAAATGGATCTTTCCAACTCAATTCTAACCAAAATGGAAAATATCCTGCACGGTTAGAAGGAAATGTGTTATTTTCTGTGATATCTAATGCAAATATATGAAATGCTAAATTAATAGATTTATAGACATATATAAAGGGTGTTCCGGTCAAAATTTGGCCAAACAGTAATGTGTGTGAGTCGATCAAAGTTTTCAATAATAAGTCCAATTCTTTTTCTTTTTCAAGTTCAGTTAATACCAAATACAGGATAAATATTCAGCTAAGATTCCTTTTTACCGAATGAAAATTGCCGGGTCTTGCTCACAACAGCTTTTTAAGTCTTCTTGAGGTTCCGCTTGGCGATGGCCCAATATTGTTCGATTGGGCGAAGGACGCAACAATTGTGTCGCTTGAGGGAAGACAGTAGACGTTTTTGCAGGCACTCGCTCAGATAAATTTCCTGGTTGACGGTTCCAGTCGCAATGTAAACGTTGCTCTTCAAGCCACAGGTACAGATGGCCTGCCACATCAGATATTTCTTCGCGAACTTTGACAGTTGAATGTGCTTGAAAATATCTACCACCTTTCCCCGTCCGGTTGCCGTGTGAAATTCCTGTCCAGAAAGCAGTTTAAAGCCCGCCTTGACGTAAGTTTTATCGTCCTGTACCACACAATCAAACTTCGTCAGCATCGTCGTGTACAACTTTCGTGATCGTGCTTTGGCCGACGTGTTTTGTTTATCGTCGCGATTTGGAGTCATCACTTTCTTGTAAGTCGACCGTCCAGCTCGTTTTTTAGCTCTACCCACAGTTGAAGGCGCAGAGATTGTGGTTCCGTTCGAAACAGCGGGCAACTCTTTTTGTCATCGCTGTGGCCTCCGGCTTTCGATTTCCCCCCGATCCAGCTGTTACGTTGATAACAGTTGATTTAGCCACATTCAACAATTTCGCCAACCTGCCGTGAGAGTAGTTTGACGACATTTTGATAACTGGGGTGCTAATCTCAAAATCAAAATAGAGGCATGATGCTACACCCACACATCTTCAAAATGAGGGGTGTGCAGAATTTTTTTTAAGGCACGATGAAAGGAAATGCGTCAAGTTTAAGTCGACCAAATTTTGATCGAAACACCCTTTATTTAGTTATTTCAAATGAATTAAGCTTAATTTGGTTTGTTGATTGCAACCAAACTCGTTGTTTATGCTTTTGCATTTGAACGGAGGGAAAAATTTATGCTTTGTTAAAATCGTTTTTTTTCTGTGTATACCTTCCAACTCTACGAATCAAATTTTTTGGAAAACAAAATATTCACTGAGCATTCTGAAACTGCAACAGCGCCAGAATAGAAACTCAAACCCAATGAAAACATCCAAACCGAGTCGCCCAGGCTCGATTCAAGCAACCGTCAGCAAGACACTCGCCAGTCGATCGAATCGGGGTCATCCTCAGACCTCCTGGCTACTTCAGTCACTATACCCTTTCTAGTTAGAACCTACTTGGCCCCCATTGATTGGACACTTTTAATCGTCGTTTTAATTATTATTCACAAAATCTTGCTCCCATCGGTACCCGAGGCGACGGGGAACCTGCCTAGGCATTGGCATTGACATTTGCATAAATCATTAGGTCGGGCAAACCAACTCCAACTCATTCAATCATTCATTGCTCGAGCAGCGAACTGGCCAGCCAACTAGCGTCCGTTCGATTCTCCTCACACCCACTTGGAATATCTGACGCGTTGACGTCCTCCTGGTTATGTAGCGTCGCGCTTGACTTCCGACCTCGGTTAATCGTTCTACGCTGCTGTAGAAGTCAGGGATTTGTAGTCAAGTGGCTGGATGTCCTGCGGTAACCTAATTTTCCTTCACTCGGTGAGCAGACCAAGGTCAACCAGCCAGGTTCGTACCCATTTTCGGGTGGTAATTTATGTGTCGCCATTGTCGAATTCGCATAGTAGGAAAAATCACGCTGCTTTCATTTTATGGACCCGATTTCCGTTGCGACAAAATATGTCATGTTATTAAATATGGTTGCTTTTTTTCAAGAATTGCCTAACTAGATGAAAACATCGTAGGTCAACTCCGTGTCACCTTCAAATTGTCAAACAAAGAGATATCGAGTGGAAATTACGGCTCAAGTGCCAATTGAGGCCTCGTTACATCCTTCTTTATGTCCGAGTGGATAGAAGATTGAATAAGTAAACATTAACAATGGTTTTGCATTTCGCTAGGACTTCGCTCGGTCCTTCTATATATGTGTTTGCTTATAGTCGTTTTGGTGTAAGGAATCATCCGCACCAAAGCTCTACTAACCCAGCGGAGTGTTCTACAGTGTAAACGAGGAAGCCCAACAAGAGAAGGTGTCGACATAATCACGGCGCTTCTGACGGCTGGCACAAGCAAATCCATGTAGCTTGCTAGACGGTCACGAGTCTGAGACGCGTCGGGAGAAACACGTGAATTTCTAGCTTTCCGTTTTTGTTTCGCTCCAGACTGGTTCGGGCGAGCTAGCAAAGGGACTGAAAGGCCTTGTCGCAAATGTGGTTGGGAGGATTGTTTTTCAGTATTTTTTTTAGTGGGGAACTTTTCGTTTTCATCAAGTATAGAACATTTTCTGAGTTGTTGCCAAATAGAAGGCTTGTGAGAGCCATGTTTGACCTCCATCAATTAAAAATAGATATTATATTTCTACCTGGCATCTAGTACATTCTGTTGAACGACGTTGGTTAGTTGAAATATCAGAAACTGAAAAATAAGGAACGAAAGTTCAAGGTGTATTTTTGATTGATCTCCATTTCAAGACTGTCATTTCCGAATACGGTAACTTTTATAACTATACAACTTCACATAGCGAATGGAATTTCTGGAATTTGAGATTCTGTTTTTGGGAGAGCACTACTTTAGCAGTGGATAAATTTCCGTCAATCATCGCTCTTACTATCGCATTAAATCAATAAAGCCTGTCCACGTTAAATTTCGTTCAACAATTTTCACATGTTTCTACAATAATAGAGCTACATCTACATTAGGAACAGTTGATTAAGATATTAATCCTTCTTTCCGTAAATTTTCCTGAACTTTCTGGAACACCCGCCATCAGATTCCGTACGGTAACCTCAGATATGCCCGCCGAGACGATTCTCCATCTTCTCTTGAAATCATCGGTACCATTTGCTTTCTTAATTTCGAAAAGTTTCCGCTGAACTAGAGCCCAGTATTCTCTTTGGGTGAAGCTCTGGACAGTTTGGTGGATTGGCTGTTTTTGGCACGTATTTAACCTCTTGTACCTTATACCATTCCAGGGCGGATTTCTTTGACAAGAAGCTAAAATAGAGCTGGAGAGTTGTGGCTTCTGATAAACGGTATCAACCAATTTTGCAGACATTTTTCACGTACATCCATTGATATGCGTAGAGACGAAACTTTTAGACTTTCGCCCACAACTACATATGGTCTGCCAAATCATATACTTCTTTGGGAATTTGCTCTGAAATGCTCGCAACGGCGTTCCTTTGTATTGCGGTATAAAATGCCAAACCCTGAAGCAGTTTAAAGTCTTCGAGTGCGTATGTTTCGTCGTACATTATGATACAAAAAAATGTTTGCAAAAAATTGGTGAAAAGCTCCTCTGCACGACTTTTCAGAGTGAAATTTAGCTTGTCTTCACGGTTGGGCATCATTTTCACTTTGCACGCCTTCAGTCCTTGCCTCTGCTTTAATTTTTGTACGTATGGTTTTGACCTCCCAACTTTGCGAGTCACATTTCGCACAGAAGATTGGGACTTTTGTCAATAATAGCTACCACCTTCTTGTCCGTTTGTCGGGGCCATACTTTTCGATTTGTACAACTTCCGATCCTCCGATCCACAGTCAAGCGCTAATCAATTGAATTGCCAACACAAAACACGACACTTTTCGGTAGTTTCAGTTTCTTGTCTTGCCACCCGATAGGGGCTGGCACCGATCCCGTACCGTACCGATAAATTCGTATTTTGCTGCCTTTTTTGTGTTTCTCTTGATTTGACACCACGTGGCTGAATTATCAAGAATGTTAACATATTACCACGAAATAAAGTGGAGAGTTTCAACTGTCATATAAGTGAAACGTTTCAGCGATTCGTGAAAAAAAATCAAAATCTACACCGAATGAAAAGTGTCCGAAATTTAACGTGGACAGGCTCTAAACTTGAATTTTTAAACATAAATAATGCCAAACATATACTAATAATGTACTAAACAAAAACAAATTTCGAGCAAATCACCATTAGGGCCTAAAAGCCAATTGTTAGCAATAACTTTATACGTTGATCCCTCACGAATCACAGGAGTTTTATGATATACAACTACACCAAATGGTAGAGCAATCATTCACAAGAGTGTTTTGAGATACGCAAGATATCAACGTTTAAACTCCTTAATTACAATTGGCTTTTGAGTCCTAATAATGAAATATTTACATACGCAAGCATAGGGGCAAAGTTATCTTTTGGCCTGATTTGGCCAGCCGCCACTACTCCAAGGTGGTTGTGGAGTGGCATGCTGCCAACAAGATCTATTTTGTCCCCAATCTAATGAATCCTCCGAATTTCCCGGAAAAGAAATGTAACCTTTTGGAAGGTTGTTACTTTGAAGTGAAGGCTGTTACTTTGAAGTTTTATTAAAAGTAATGTAAGCCAACATTATTGAACTTTTTAAAGTTATTGAATCACGAATTACAGGGCTTTTTGTGCGTACCAACTAGCATTTATCTAGCCATTATATTGAAAGATTTTTCAAATCAAAAACTTTCCTAGCGCGAACTAGCTGTCACCTTGAACACCTTGATTTTGAACAGGTATTAGTTGAGAGCAATCAACGCCAACACGATTGTATAGATTTGTGTAAGGGGCGTAGAAAGAACATAGAAAGAAAATCTGTTAGGCTCATTAAATTAGTTTTGGATGGGGATCAAAAAGAAAGTACAAGAGATAGTTCAATGGATGTTTTTCCGTCAATTCTACGTTAATTAAGTTTTCTGCCAAACTGCAAACGCAGCTTTACGACAGTTGACCGTAACTTCAGCCATGGCTGATGAAAAGACGAGATTCGGCAAGTTGTTCAGCTCTTTCGTGGTCTTTGCGATAAGCTGCACCTCCGTTATGACCTCCGTTTGATGTTTGCCCAAAATGTTTCTATCGATCGTAGCTGGAGGACGTTGGGTCGGTTGGCGATACAACGTTTATCTTCAGTCGGCCCATCTCCGCCAGTCCGAGATGGTGGCACAATGGACCACCATCTCGTTTGCCGGATATTACGTGATGAAGGCTTCCGGCAGGCACCTCATACTAAATAGCTCTCCGTTCACCGCAAGCCTCGAAAGAAAATAGCGGCTCAGACATATCCTTCTTGCTGGCAGTCAGCCATAGAACCTTATTCAGGAACTTTGCTTGCAAACACGAAAAAATGAGACCACCGCAGTTGTCACTCTACGTTTCCGATGTTGGACACATCAAAGAAGCAGAAATACTTCCGTATCCCTCCTCCGTTGCCTCCTACACTAATTCTAACAGTAAAAGCCTAACACAATCAGCAACTTGTTTACCCATTCATTTTGTTTAATGCAGTTAGTTCTCTTTTTTCCTTTACACCTATGAACATATAGAAGCAAGCGTGCTAAAAATTGAGTGCTAAAGAATAAACGCCCAGAAAAGAAGAAAATAGCTCCTATTTTCCGTGAAGAAGTTAGTACCCTTCATTGCTTCTGCTAATTGAAAGTAAGAAGACGTCCGCCTGCTGGAGTTCCTGTTTTCTCGATTGAAGTGGAAATTTTCTGTTCCTTCCACTGCTTGGTGTTGTCGTTACTCAATAAATAGTTGTTCTCCGGAGTTCTTTTCAGAGCTGCCGGTCCCGCATGAGCGACGTCGTCTTGCAGTAAGTGCTGCCTAACCGAGAGCCAAAGAGCATCACTCTCAGCAGTAGCGGTTTATATCCAACAATAACGTTGGCAGTCGAGCCAACAAACCTGGTGTCGGCGATAATTTGACATCAACACCAACCTCTTTGGTGGGGAATGTAAAGTACTCGGTCACCTGTCAGTCGTTGCCATACAGCATCGAGTAGCTCTCGTCATCTATTATGACCATGACGTCGTGGTTCTTCACGACGTTTTTTCCACCTTCAGCCACTGTTCTTGGTGACTTCCTACTGCTCAGACACGGCCGGCCCCCGACTGACGCTTTCGCATAACTATGTCCATTTTGCCGGGCTAGACCTGGCAGTACGAAGAAACCATCAAGCGTAGTTGCTTGACTGTATTCGCCATGGCTACTACAAATCAGCTGATAATGCTGATTTTTTTTAGCACGATTGCTACGATTAGCGATGCATAAGTGGCGAGCAATCGGTCGAAGTCCTTCCTCCGTTGGAAGAGTATCAGTTTTTATCCGGAAATGTGCAATCGACGCACAGCGCAGACCGGTACCAGGATCAACAATTCGCCGACGTTCGCCCACTCCGTGGTGGGATGAAGAATGTACTGAGGTCTACCGCGAAAAATCCGTCGCGTTTAAAACATATCGGAAGCGCGGTTCGCGAGATAACTACGAGCGGTACATTGCTCTTGAGCGTAAGTTTAAGAACCTCGCCAAAGCCAAGAAACGCGGATATTGGCGTCACTTCGTCGAAGGGCTATCGCGTGAGATGTCAATGACAACTCTTTGAACCGTCGGGAGAAGAATGCGAAATGCGTCGTCGGTGAATGAAGACAGGGAAAGCTCTTCCCGGTGGGTCTACGCGTTCGCCAAAAAAAATGTGCCCAGATTTGGTTCCGGTGCAACGAACTGCTCGCGATACTCAAACCAATCGTAACGAAATGGATGCGCCCTTTTCTATGCTCGAATTCTCACTTGCTTTTCTTTCATGCAAAAATTCTGCAGCAGGAATGGATAAAATCAAGTTTAACTTGTTGAAAACCCTCCCAGACGTCGTAAAGAGGCGTTTTGCTGCACTTATTTAATCAGTTCCTGGAAAGCAATATTGTTCCGGATGAATGGAGGCAGGTTAGAGTTATAGCTATGCAAAAACCAGGAAAGCCGCTTCGGATTACAACTCTTATCGTCCACTTGCGATGTTGTCGTGTATACGGAAGCTGCTAGAGAAGATGATTCTTCATCGGCTCGACAAATGGATTGAACCTAATGGCTTTCTATCCCATACACAATTTGGTTTCCGCAGAGGCGAAGGAACGAACGATTGTCTTGCGCTGCTTTCATGCGAAATACAGCTGGCCTGTGCCCAAAATGAGCAAATGGGTTCAGTTTTCATGGGCATCAAGGGGGCTTTTGACTTAGTTTGTGTAGATGTCATTTCAGACAAACTCAGGAGTGTGGCCTTTCACCATTATTAAACAACTATTTTTACAATTTGTTGTCTGAGAAACATATGAGCTTTTCTCATGGGTCTTCGACAACTTCACGAACTATGCTACAAGTGTTTCCCCCAGGCCTCTTGGTTAAGTCCCCTTTTTACAATTTTTATGTCAGAGACATCGATAGCTGCCTCATGAAAAATTGCACGCTAAGACAGCTTGCGGATGACGCCGTTGTTTCAATTGTAGGACCAGGGGCGAACAACCTGCAGGGACCGTTGCAGGATACCCTAGACGATTTATCTACAAGGGCTGTAAAGCTGCGTATCGAATTCTCTCCGGAGAAAACTGAGTTAGTTGTTTTTTTCTAGGAAGCGTGAACCAGCACAAATACCGCTTCAACTCATGGGTAAAACAATAACTCAAAGTTTGTCTTATAAATACCTAGGGGTCTGGTTCGATTCTAAATGAACCTGGGGAAAGCACACCAAGTACCTGCATCAGAAATGCCAGCAGCGAATAAACTTCATGCGTACTATCACCGGAACATGGTGGGGAGCCCACCCGGAAGATCTGATAAAGCTGTATCGTACAATGATTCTGTCGGTTCTCGAGTACGGTAGTTTCTGTTTTCAATCCGCCGCGAAAACTCATATTCTGAAGCTGCAGCGAATCCAGTACCGTTGTCTTCGTATCGCGTTACGCTACATGAACTCAACTCATACTATGAGTTTGGAGGTATTAGCAGGAGTTCTTCCTTTATCAGATCGTTTTGTAGAGCTATCGTTCCGGTTCCTTATCCGCTGTGAGGAGCTAAATCCATTGGTAATTGAAAATTTTAAAAAGCTAATCGAACGAAATCCTCAAACTAAGTTCATGACAATGTACTATTGGTACATGAACCTTCTTCGAATGTTCCACATCGTGATTATCCACTCCGTTCGGAGTACATTCCATCAATTTTTGATAGCAAGTTTTGCCATATCAGATGTCACAAGAAGTTTTACACCGACGGCTCAAAAACAAATGATTCCACTGGATTTTGTGTTTTTAACGAAATTCATAGCGCCTCCTTTAAATTTCAAAATCCTTGTTCCGTATACGTCGCAGAATTGGCGGCTATATACTATGCATTAGAGCGAATTGCCTTTCTTCATTCTGATCAATTTTTCATTTTTACGCTCACTCATTATTTAGCTCACTTCAGGCTATTTTTTCAATGAGGCCAGCATAGCATTCACCATATTTCATTAGCGAAATACGATCTCTTTAGAGTACCCTATCAAACAATTCCTACACCATCATCTTGGTTTGGGTCCGTTCTTATTGCTCCATTCCGGACAATGAGAAAGCGGACTCACATGCCAAGGTGGGCGCTATGGCAGGCGATATTTATGATCGACAAATTGCCTTCAACTAATTTTTTGCTATTTTCTGTCAACAGGCCTTGATCAGCTGGCAACAAACATGGGATGCAGGAGATTTGGGCAGATGACTACATTCCATTCTCCCACAGGTATCGAAAAAATCGTGGTTCAGAGGTTGGAGATTAGCCGGGATTTTATCAAAGTTATGTGTCATCTTATGTCCAATAACTACTCGTTTCTCATTTCTATCGACACCAATCAATTCTCTCAGACACCAATCAATGCGGCTGTGGTGAAGGTTATCAGGACATCAACCACGTTGTCTGGTATTGCCTCGCTTTCGAAATTACCAGAACTGATCTATGCGCATCCCTACGAGCCCGAGGGAAACCAGAGAAGGAAGATATCAGAGATATGCTGGGTAAGCTGGACTTGGACTATATGGGGCTTATTTACAAGTTCTTGAAATAAATAGATGTATTCGTTTGATCATCTCTTAGCTGTCGTTTGAACATGTCCACCTCGTCCTCTCCCCCGTAATACCGCTTCTGTTGTATCGTTACAGTTTAACGCAGCGCAACATCTACGCCAGCAACAATATCGCATTGCCAATCTGCTGTTGAAAGCTAACGTTAACTTCCTACTTCCCCATTCCTACCCAAATAATTGTAATCCCTAACCTCGACCAAGCCACGCGTTTTTCGGCTTTCCAAAATTAACCTAGTTAGTAAATTTTTGTCGTTGTAAAAATGAAAAACAACTCGGCTCCTTTACGCCTACTGCACTTGAGCCTCACAAATAATCAAGTAAGATAAAACTAATCGATGGAACAACCGAACTTCGAACTAATGGCTGTTTAAAGCCAGCAGGCATCCACGGTGTCAAAGCGGTAGATGACTAGCGAGAGATTCTGGTCCCATCAGAGATTCGGCAAGAGGTAAAGCATGTTGTGACCCACCATATTGTTACACACGGTTCAATAGTTGCGTTAAAGACGAGCCTTTGGATGCATCCTGAAAGAGAAAAGGCGGCGCAGTAGGAGTTCCAAGCTATGTGCGAAATGGGTATCTGCGAACGTCCAGTAGCAGCTGGGTCAGTCCTCTTCACTGCGTTCAAAAGAAGCACGGTGAATGGTGGTTCGTTGGCGATTTCCGTCGTTTGAATAAGGTCACCATTTCGGATAGATAACCAGTTCCCCAGGTCCACGATCTGCTCAACAGATTCCAAAGTAAGGCTGTCTTCACTACTCTAGACTTGGTCAGAGCCTATTACAATATCCCCAGTTGAGTGCACGGACGTTCCGAAGACAGCAGTTATAACAGCATTTGGCTTGATCGAATTCCTTGGCATACCGTCCGAATTTTGCAACGCAAGTCAAACGTTTCAGCGGTTCATGAACAAGCTTTTCGGAGATCTAGCATTTGTTGTTGTTTTCATCGACGACATTTGTGTTGCATCGTCGAACGAAGAAGAACATCGAAGCAACCTGGAAATTATCCTAGAACGACTTAGAGACAATGGCCTCGTTATGGCTGGCTCACAATTGATACGTTTCGGATGCGTTTGCGTGAATTTGACAGTTGTCCCATGGGTTTTCTGTTAAATTTACGTCAACGCATCCGCAACGTATCAATTGTGGGTGGCCCTTTATCAACATAGAAAATTGTAAATTTGTTTTCATCGAAAGTTGAATTCCTTGACCTCCTTGTTAACAAAGATGGCATTCGGCCAATGCCGTCACGAGTTGGAACTGTGGTGAATTTTACGGATCTGCGACGCTTCCTCGCATTGGTGAATGTGTACAAGCGATTTATTCCACATGCAGTGCAGTGAAACCTCAGGAAGTCATTTGACACATGCAAATAATGTCTCGCGGAAGCTGTACTTCTGTTCTACCTTGATGCCACTAAACCATCAGCACTGATGGTTGATGTTTCCAATTTTTCCGATGAAGCCGTTCTTCAATAGTTGATTGACAATGAAACTCCTTGGCTTCGACTATCAACAGTTTTCAGCAAGTCAGCAGAACTACTCCATGTTTGGAAGAGAGCTAACGGCAACAAAGCTTCAAACATTACTTTGAAGGTCAGTAGTTCTCGATTTTCACCGACCATCTTCCGCTCACCTACGTCCTTACAACTGACCCTAGTAGTCGTTTGCCTCACGAGGAACGTTACCTTCGGTATATTGCGGATATATTCACTACCGATATCCAATTAGCGGCAAAGACAGCATCGTAGGATCAAACAGATGACCTGCAGTTGAAGAAAATGCTTTCAAGCCCCCTCAAACTTGAACTCCGTCGATTTTCAAATATTTTAATGCCGCTATACTGTGATGCCTCGGTTGATAATATCATTCGTCCTTATCTTCCAGAATGCCATCGGCATACAGTTAATAAACAACTACACGGAATAGCCACCCAGGACCACGTGCCACAAGACGACTCATCGTCGATCGGTTCGTCTGGCCTTCTATGAATAAGGGCATCAATCAATTCGTGAAGACGTGTCAGGAGTGCCAGCGTTCAAAAATCAACAAACACACAGTAACACCATTCTCAAGCTTCGACGTATCGGCCTTCAAAGGGATGTCGCTACCTGTTAACGATCATCGATCGCTTCACACGCTGGTCCGAGACAATTCCGCTCATTGATATGACGGCTCCAACGGTTGCCATGGCTTTGTACTCTGGATCGATAGCACGTTTTGGGACCCCGGAAATAGTGATCAAGGCCGCCAATTCGAATCGGACCTGTTCCGGGAGCTGACGAGGTTGTTGGGTGTGCACCATATTCATATCGTACACTCTTGGTCTTGGTCTCCGAACAGCATTATGTGTACATCTGAATTGTTAGACTACGGACCTTGTGTACGGACAGGCGCTTAGAATTCCTGGCGAGTTCAACGACAGACCATTTAGAAACATAGATCGCGTTGAAATGTGTAAAATGTTCGGTACACGGTGTTTTCTGCGATCTGAACGCTCCTAAAGCGACCTATCGTTAAAAAAAAAGTGTGTACACTTTTGAAGCTGAACGATTGTAGTCACGTTTTCATTCGGATTGATTCGGTCAAGAAGCATCTCCAGCAGCCCTACGAAGGGCCATACGAAGTACTTCAGAGGAACGACAAGTTTGATGCCTCTGTGTTCGGAAAAAAGCAAACCATATCGATTGACCACATCAAGTCAGCATTTCTGTGCGACAGCAACATCTCGGATCATCCCAAGGAGGACAGTAGTTACACCATCTGGCCACCGTGTCCGGTTCCTGGTATATCTGGGGGGAAGGGGGGGGGGGACCTGGACGCATGTTCATGGTTACTTCTAGATTTTTTTTACAATAGGGCGAATCTAAGAATAAGAGATTCTCTCCTCTCTCGCTCTCTTTCATTTATTACAGCGCCGTTATATAACTTTTGAGATATTCTTTAGTACAGATAGAAACACAACAGTACTGGCAGTGATGTCCATATCCTCAGTGTGGTAGAGAGAGATTTAATTTTTTCACCCACTCTTGCTACCTTAACGAGAGCTCTTCTCTCTTGTTTATATTCACCCCCGTGTTTGCAGTCGGGTAGCGCATGTGAGTGGAGAAAAAATGGTTTCTATTCACACTACACTCGATCGCTCTAGAGTGAGAAGAAGAGTTCTCGAATTCACAGAAGCGAATGCAGATAAATTCTCTGACGCGTGCGCCCTAGTGAGCTCACTGGCGTGGGCTCTTCTGCTAATATACAGTAGTGATTGCAAATTCGCTTTGACGCTACATAACAAAGGAAGAAAGAATAATGTTTCTTCCCGCTTCCTTTTTCCGGACATTTTCTGCAACTCCGACGATGTTTTAACTTTCAATCGCACCAGCGAATCACAGGAAGAGCACTGGTGTGTCCTCGCCCCAGTGTACGCGGCAGTGATCGCAGGCGAGAGCACGTGGGCGAAAACAGAGAAAGAGCAAAATTCAAGAGGCGTAAACACTTTTTTCAGTGCTGATTTCACACCTGAGTGAATTCCATCGACTCTGTAGAAAAGAGCAAATTGCTTTATCTGAGGTGAGTTATGGTTGTATCCTCTGTGAAGGTACAAATCTCACGCACCGTCGTAACATTAGTGCGAAATGCCATCTCTGCTGGCTAGCATTCTCTACAAATAGTAGGATGAAAAACGTAAAGCTGAATGGAATATGAATGAAAGAAAAAGTATTCAAAGAGAGTCTCTTAATTTCAGATGCGCCCTAATGACCCTAGACTTGTTACCTGTGATGAGCGCGCTTTCGAGAGAAAACGTCAGTCACAATAGAAAAACGGAAACTCTAACACGTGTATTTTCATCCACAATAAAATTAGTTTTATTGTCTCTAAACGTGTTTATTTTCTATCGATCCGTATTCGGTTCCCAGAATTTCCTTTTAGAAATGTTAGTTTGCTTTCTTTTTCCTTTTATTGCTAAAGAAAAAAAAAAGATTTGCTCAAAGAAATAACGCGCAGACCGAAACTAGAACAAACTACTTTCTACTGTCAACTTACACGCAAAATTTATATATTTGCTTATAGATTATATTGAGCATATTTTCCCTATTAGTCGATTGATTCTAACAATAAAATATGTTTCATTAATTGTTTGTTCAATAACGTTGCAAAATACATTTCCTTGCCAAAACACTTTTTCTTTCAAAAATAATTGCCAACAGTTTAGCAACTAGTTATAAATGGCACTCCGCGTGACCAATGTTGTACGGTAACTGTATGTGTATTCTAGGCACATCCGCCATCCTCCTATCTTCTCATCCACATCGGTGCATTGTCCACCCCCGTAGACTCACCTTAATATTGTTGAGGTTCACATCGACCAGCTTGCTGTCGTCGTCCTTTATTCTTTTGATCATCTCCTCTGGATCGGTCATGTTGGGTTTTTCCGCGGGGTAAACTTTCTGGATTG
This sequence comes from Aedes japonicus, assembly GCA_034211315.2. Taxonomy (NCBI): domain Eukaryota; kingdom Metazoa; phylum Arthropoda; class Insecta; order Diptera; family Culicidae; genus Aedes; species Aedes japonicus. The sequence continues at coordinate 18,191 of JASCZW010010972.1, read as the reverse complement.
ACGATTTTGTGATACCGTCCCAACCGAGCCCCACCGGCTGACCCTTGTTGAGCAAAGACGCGTGGTACTGATCTTGGTTCATCATCGAGTGGAAGCCGAGAATAGCTGCCAAATCGATAATTTCCTCCTGGGTGGCATCGTTCAGTGCTTGCTCATATTCATCGCCCATGTCGATGGCGATCTGCTCCGCGGCTTCCTGCATCTTCTTCTCTATTGGCGGGGGAACCCACTGTAAAAGACAGAAATTAAACTAAGCGTTGAAGCCGTGCGGAAACGTTCGCATCTCATACCTTTTTGCCACGAACCAATCCCGGAACGAAAGGTTCCAATTCTGGTTTATCCGGTGTCTCCATTGCCTGCTTGTTTATGTGGTCTATCAATTTCTTTCGGTTCAACGGACCGGTTGGCTCCTTAACACATTCGTAGTTGGTTCTTTGGCTGGGCGGCAAAAACGAATCCTATAAGAAAAACATTATTTATAAATAGAAGAGAGAACACTCTTATCATGAGGCATCGTTCACTCACATCTGGGTCGACCTCTTTGGCCAGCATTGTGATCTCCTCCGGAGAAAGCTGTGCCAGAAGTTCGTCCACGTCGACATCATCGTACGCTCCAAGGTCTTTGCCGTAAAGCTTAGCGGGTGTTGTGATGGTTTTGGTGGTGGTCGAGGATGAAGTCTGGAAACAAGAAAAAAAAACAGAGAAAAAACATTATCATAACTGTTTCGGTTGTTACAAGCAGGTGCGATATGTAACGAAAGGGTTTCTACAGAGTCGGCGGAATTCGCTCAGGTGTGAAATCAGCACTGAAAAAAGTGTTTACGCCTCTTGAATTTTGCGTGACGAACGTGTAAGTGAGGCATGATGGTAAGTTTTGATCCAAAATTAATTATATTAATTGAAACACCGTAATAATGAAGTTATGCAATGCACCTGTTGTAGCATTGTGCTATTAGGTTAATTCGGAAATACAGCGTAGAACCTTTATTTTACCAAAGATCAGAGCAACATATCGCGTTCTGTTTTGATTAATCTCTTCACTCCAGCAAGCCTACCTTCACCCACACGTTGGCGCCAATCGAACTGCGGGAAGCCAGGCGCAAATTAATTTTAAATGCCTGAAATAGACACATTGCCGGCAGCTCGAATCGCTTCCTTATGGTACTTTTAACGGTCATCGTTTGTGTTTACCTTTTCTGTATAGAGAAGGTTTAGTGCTGCATTTTGTATACATGAGAATGCAGAAACGAATGTTAACAACCTTGAGCGCGGATTTTCACATTGCTCGCAGTGTCGTCGGCTGAAAAGATGCGGAGAGATGCGGGAAGCCGTCGTCGTATGATTTGTGGAACATGATTGGTTTTGTAAGAAAAAAGCACCGAATGCTTCAACTTGATGGAGGCTTACTATAGAGAGCAGTGACAAAGTGAAAAATTATAATACTATTGTACGTATTATTTACTGCTGTTCTCAACAAAGGGTTCGCGGATATTGTTCAAAGCCATTGCAGTAGTTTTCTGTACTAGTATTCTGTGCATCTTGAATAGCACGATGTGCAAGGTTCTGAGGATCATCGAGTCTTATTTGGTTGAGTCTACTCGAAGTTCATGACAGTTGAACGAGGTTTCATTAAAAGTCATGAAACGAATACGTTATTGCGGAATCTACACTCTCGCTGCACTTCACTCAATTTTTGAGTACAATTGTATGCTATCTCTTTTTCTCTCACAGAAATGTTACTCAATTTTCGTAAAAAGTGGATCTACTCAAAAATTGAGTTGATCCACTTTTTAACGAAAATTGAGTAACATTTCCATGAGAGAAAAAGAGATAGCATACAATTGTACTCAAAAATTGAGTAAAGTGCAGCGGGAGTGTAGGTAAAGTAAAAGTGAGGTTGAACATCGTAGATGGCACTGCCTAAGCGAAGTAATAGGTTATACAAGTTATTATCAATTTTGTCTATAGCAACAACGATGATCAAGCTCACTTTTGCTTTTATTGGATTCCTCAGTGTTCAGAAGGACATGTGAAAAGGGGGCTTGAGAAAGGCTCAGCAAGCCGGCTATAAAAATTGAAAGATGCAAATAGAGGGTGTTCCGATCAAAATTTGGTCAAGCAGTAATGTGTGTGAGTCGATCAAAGTTTTTATTAATAAATCAAATTGTTTTTATTTGTCAAGTTCAGTTAATAGAGAACACAGGAAAAACATTCAGCTAAGCTTCCTTTTTACCGAATACGAATTGACGGGTCTTTCGTTTAACACCTGCCATGAGATTTTGTACAGTCTCCTTGTCCACTTAATTCGCCGCAGAAGGCCAGTTTGCCTGGAACTGTTTCTCGCCCACAACAGCTTTTGGAGTCTTCTTTAGTTTCCGCTTAACGATGGTTCAATATTGTTCGATGGGGTGGAGCTCTGATGTGTTGGGGGAGTTCTTGTCCTTGGGCAACACTTGAACGTCGTTGGCAGCATACCACTCCATGGCTTTTTGACCGTAATGGCAAGATGCCAAATCCGGCCAAAATAGAACAGAACAATTGTGTCGCTTTAAGAAAGGCAGTAGACGCTCACGTAGACGTCACTCGCTCAGATAAATTTCCTGATTGATGGTTCCGGTCGCAATGTAAACGTTGCTCTTTATGCCACACGTACAGATGGCCTGCCACACCAGATATTTCTTCGAGAACTTTGACAGTTTAATGTGCTTAAAAATATCTGCCACATTTCCCCATCCGGTTGCCGTATAAAATGCCTGTCCAGGAAGCTGTTTAAAGTGTGCCTTGACGTAAGTATCATCGTCCTGTACCACGCAATCAAACTTCGTCAGCATCGATCGTCGTGTACAACTTTCGCGATCGTGCTTTGGTCGGCGTGTTTTGTTCATAGTCGCGATTTGGAGTCACTTTCTTGTAAGTCGACAGTTCAGCTCTTTTTTAAGCTCTATCCACGGTTGAAGGCGCCACTCTCAGCTTCTTTGCGACATCTTGGACGGAGAGGTTGGGGTTCCGCTCGAAACAGCGGGCAGCTCTTTTTCCGTCACTGTGGCCTCCGACTTTCGATTTCCCGCCGATCCAGCTTTTCTGGCTGTCGACAAACGTTCACCGAACACTTTTAATACGTTGGTTACAGTTGATTTAGCCACATTCAACAATTTCGCCAACTTGGCGTGAGAGTAGTTTGGATTTTCGCCATGCACGTGCAAAATATTGATACGATGCTTCTCTTCCTTCGACGACTTTTTGATAACTGAAGTGCTTATCTCAAAATCAAAATAGAGACATGATGCTACACGCACACATCTTCAAAATGAGGGGTGTGCAAACATTTTTAAAGCACGATGAAAGGAAATGCGTTAAGTTTAAATCGACCAAACTTTGATCGAAACACCCTTTAGAGCAAGTTTAGCTAAGCCACACGAGCATCCTTTAACGAATGCTAGACAACCTTATGACTGGGCAAATAATCGCAAAGCGGATCATGGAACAAAAATAACATATTGCTATGTTTCCACGGATGAATACAAAGAGGCCGAAAAGGAACTCGATCCGATTTCTAACAAAGAACTCAAAAATATTATTCATACATTCCAGTTTCAAATAACCCAATCACACTTAAGGTATTTTCTTATTCTAATGATGAATCCTAAATTTTAAATGTATTCAAATGATCTGATATGTAATAAATTTAATGAAAATTGAAAAAAAAGAAAACAAAATTGTATGAAATACTGCTTTATCTCTCCCTAAACAAAACTATCCGAAATACACACATATCCAAAAGCATCAACTTGATTCTTTTCCATCGCGTCCAATGGTCGCAGTGGTTTGTGTCCCGAACAGGGGAAAAAAGAAGTCTGACTGCCACCGTTTCTGAGAAAAAAATGCCTGTTTTTCAAAAATCTATTATAAGAAATACATTTTGTTGTGGACATCACTACTAACAATCGAAAAGGGCAAAAAAAATGCGAATACATAAATTTATTTCATTAAAATTCAATATAACTTTAGTACGGCTAGGCTTACGAAAAAAGTTTGTAGGTGCTTTATAATTAAAGCTCTTCTTAAAAAAAAATAGGAGGATCGAAGGGAGGGTCCTTTGAGATAATTAACGTTTGATGTTTTTTAAGCATGAATTAAGGATTTTTTTAGTTTCAGTGCATCTTTTTTTCTTGAAGAACACTTCATTACCTACAATTTTTTTTAAGACGACATTTTGATCAAATGAGTCGTTTGCGATTTTTTTTTTGAAAAAATAAAATCCACATTTTAAAAACGCCCTTAACGAAAATTAGTCCTGGATAATTATGGATTTTTTTAAAAGTAAAACGTAATTTTGGGTAGAAACCAACATATGGACAACATTTCATTCAGATCGGAGAGAGTAGGGCCCAACCGGTTTGCTATTCTGGCTGAAAATGCTCTTATGTAACAATGCCTGGAGAGTTCCGTTTAGAATTGACGCAACCCTATATGAGACTAACACCATTCGATTCCTCGCATTTTTTTTCCATAAGATAAGCTATTGTCTAGTACACCCGCTTATTTGGGTTTATATTTGGCATACGACTTCTGCTTTACCTAACCAAATGAGCGGGAGATAGTTTCTCTTCCATGTAGGAGATTTGGGAGTGCGAATCAACCCCACCCCCCCACAACATGACAGGTTAGCTTAGTTTCGTGTAACCACTTGCAAATCGTAGATGTCGCTCCGCAACGTAAACATTGGGGTCGTCCCTGGCAGATGCACCGATGTTTCTATTCGGAGCAGCATGTTTTTGTCGCGTAATGAGTGGTTGCAAAACAACAAGCAAGCGTACCATTTCAAACGAGTCTATTTTTATATTCAAGGTGTAACTTCGGTTATAAGTAATTTAAATATCAAAATGAATATTTCACGCAGTACAACCGCTGGGGTTCCCCATCCATTTACTGAGGTACTTAATGAAAAAGATTAACATTTCTGTTGGGAGAAAGGGGATGACAAAATTTATATATGTATTTACTATCTTGTTACGTGAGAGAATGAGGGAGTTGAAAATTGCTGAAAATTGCGTAACATAATATTAGAACCAATTCTTGAAAGCTCTGATGAACTTTCACTACACTCATGTCAATCTGATCTAGTAGCTGCTGGCTCCCGGAAACAATATTCCTTTGCGGACTATTTTCAAGCACAAACTTCGAGTGAGAAGCGAAAGATTGAAGCGGTTGAGCGGTTTTTCGGCGATATTCAGAACAAGAGAATTTATTTTTGATTTTTTTTTTGTATACGTTAAGTTGCTAGTAAATAACTAGTGTAAATATTGGGTCAAGTTTAACTAGCCTATTAATTTTTTAATTAGAGTGAGACCTGAGCAAAAAACATTATCTTGTTTATAAATACCAAGTTAAAAAAAAGAATGAATGGTGAGCTCTGCAACACTTTATGAAAATATGAAGTGGGTTATATCAGGAATAAAACCGGGAGGTCCAGGTAGGCCCGCATTGGTGCTTATTAATAAAGGTATCATATAATTTATACATAACATAACACACATGGTAGGTTGATATTGAAATTATTTATTGTTTTGCTTTGACCTGTTGCAAATAATGCATTTTTTTTTAATAATGTTGAGTCGATATATCCCAATTGTAAATAGGACGCACTTTTCGTCAAGGAAAAACAAATTTTACTAGGTATAAAACAAATAGAGGTGATATATAAAAAAATCTGCTCTAAACAAAGAACTTTAAATTACTAGTTTGGCAAAACATATGATAATCGTTTATGCCTCCCATACGTTATTGCGCTTTCAGAAGTATTCAAACGGCCAACAAACAAATACTTAAACATAATGGACTTAATGTTTGGATGATCACTTAAAACACTTGCAAAATTGAATAATTGATGGCTCCCCTTAGAAAACGCTAATCAGCTTCACCTTGGCAACACGTTTTATATTAAGCAATTTAAAATATTGTGCCGATTTTCACACTTAGTACCTCTCCCTCTCCTAAGTGCGTGATGTAATTTTATCACCACACTTTTATGTTTCCACTGGTTCCATGTTCATTGCAAGCGTCAAATGTAAAAAACTTTTCATTAACATTTTTTAATCGCACACAATATTACATGTCATATCCGCATTCCGACCTTTTTAGAAGATCCGCTAGATTTTTTTTCGGTTTGACACGTTTGACAGTACCACCGGACCAAATTTTTGAGTTTCATTGACAATGTACTGGAAGTGTCAATGTGTTCCCGGGTTGATGCGAATAGACAGTTCGTTAGAACAGTTTAAGCTATCGGTAGTATATGAGCACGATCAAGCGCCCTTTCTTTGCCAGTCAAGGTGCTGCATTCGTTCCTGCCTTGACCTACTCCGCATGGGGATGCTTGGCAAAAGATTGTGTGCCTGTTTCGAAATACTACGTCACAATGCTCTCCGCTCAATTTCAAACTACTTCAATTCACTTTTCACAGCCGTGCGCTAACAGAACTATCAATACTTTCTCTTAACAACTTTGTTCTAGCAAAAAAGTGCTGTCTACTCCTAGAGCCTCATGGTGATGAGAAATTATTTCCTTCTCAAAACAACATAGTTTAGAGAAGTTCTGTTACTTTTAACATGTTTATATATACTATGAAGGTTTGATGCTACATCATTTGAAAACAATTTTGCCTCTATCTGGTGATCTGAACGCGGAACAAAAGAGTTATATTTTTGTGTACCAGTAATCATTTTAGTTTGCTGAAAGATATTCTGGAACTCCCTGTTCGTAATCTTCATAAGATACATAACAAAATTTCATTTTTGTTAAGCAATCATTGTTTTTCTGATTGGCCCAATCATATAATTCCTTTGCATTTGTTATTGGGTTTTCATGACCTTTAGCTATACTTGCATTTCTTGTCATACGTTTTAATGTGCCACCAATTGTATCGCATGACCTCTTGCCAAGGGATGTAGCGAAAAAATGCCATTCAGCATCTACGCTATATCTTGATTTTAATTGACAAAGGCTTGTACATTTTTTCCTATTTCTATATTGGGATGCAGCTCCATCAGACATAAATATTGCTTTCTTCTACTGTGTTTGTTTGTTTTTCAAAAAGCTCATTAGTTTTGAAATAAATACCTGAACCGCTATTGTGCCATGTTCAAGTACTTCCGATATAACGATAAAGCTAAGATTTTTAAGCGATCCTGATTCGATATAGTAAATAACAAAGGGATGAATTGTGGCTTGGTTATTATTCCAATAACTACTTTGAATGGCACCATGAAGAACAAAAGTATAATTTTCGGAAAAATCATTCTCTATGACAACTTCGCCATTGCTTAAATTGTTTTTCGTGTGTCTCAAAAAACGAGGATTGTTCGGTTTTTATACAATCAGGGATGACTAATTTTTATAACTTTTCGGTTGGCAAAATATCTTTTCCTGGTTTTTATGTTGTGTATATTTGACAGTTATGTACCCGGTATGTGTGAGAACAAGACAAACAGTAGCGCTTTGCATTTTCTATTGTTTATAATCTGTTTTATTTGAACCAATCATCTTGCGGTCAAAGAGAGAGTAGCGTAAAATTGTTCCACTTGTTGTTGGAGAATCTAGAAAAACTTATGAAAAGGTCGTATTTTCGAAAATTATTCCAGTATGATAAAATTAAATCACAAATATCTCGAGAACAGGCGCTCTTACGAAGGTCATCATTAAGAGCTGATTTTTTTTTATACAATCAGAATACCTTTATTTCCGCAAATTTTAAAATATTGAGAAATGCACCGAAAGTTGATGTTCTAGAAAAAATTTTCCCTGACATTTATCCATCCTGAAGTCTTCGCTAAAATTTGCGTAATAACTTAAAGTTTTCAGAGTCAAAAAATAAAAGAAATCAAGAAATCGTTTTTTGAGATATTTAAATTTTCATGTGAATTGTCGATTTTTTTCTGACATTTTTTTCTCAGTGTATATTTTTTTCACAACCTTTCCACATAGGTTCACAACTTGTTCTTGCACAGTTTTTTAGTAGAACCAAAAGCTACAAATTATTAATTGAAGTACTAATCAAAATGCTTACGCTCTTTTTAAAACTGACTCTTGAGTCACAAAAATCAATGTTAGCGCCGAAAATGGTCAGTCTCTTAAGCCTAACGCGTACGCAAAGTTTCATTCAAATAAAAAAAAATCGAACATTATTTTCCACATTTCCAGGTCATTTCGGCTGGTCTCTAAACTTAATATTTATACACTCAATCGCTATAAGGCATGAAATTATGAAGCAACATAAAAAAGTAATCGAAAATTATATTAACGACTAGAGCATTTTAATGATTTTTTTTTGTTATTTATTGCAAAATTTTACGATATCGTTGTGAATTTTATTTTCATTCTTTCAAGGCCTTGTAATGTTGAACACAGATGATAACTTATGATTAACGGGGTTTTTCCTTTATGTGTATTCTAGCAGACTTCAATGAATTAATAGGAATCATTCTAAGAGTGTACATTTTCTTATCCAATTTGGTTGTAATCTATTTCAATGTGAAATACAGGGTGACCAAACACAATCTTAATATAAAATCTCCCGCATTTTTCCCGAATTTTTCCCGCATTTTTGCCTTATTTTCCTGACTGTTAATATAAGATAATATAAATAACTCGTAGTTAAATCTCTGAGCTCCGAAACTTTTTCTAGTTTCCACCAGACACTTTCCATTTATTTAAAATACGCCTTTTTGTGTGACAGGATGAGCCAATTTTCAACAAATGTTGTCAAATTTGGTAGCTCCTTCTTGGTTCTAGCCAAAATTTGTCCAAACCATTTTCTTTTCACTGGAATCCGGCAAACAACGTCAGACGGCATCGAGCACAGCTGCCCAAATTCTTCTTTCACCATGTGTTAACACCCTTACAAACGCAATTCGCCAAACTTCAAACACCAATTCGCCAAACTTCAAATTCGCCACCACATGAAAGATAAGTTCATTTCTGGCCTTACATATTACAGCCGTGTAGCCAGATCTTCTAAGGGCATCTTCAACGATGGTTCAAATCGTGGTTTGGATTTATTTGCTTAGACCAAACGCAAAAACATGACTGCATCGCTGGTGTTTGTACGTTTCGTTTTATACCGCATCTATTTTGCATCATTTAAGCTTCTTACTGAATGCACTCTTTAATATCACAGAATATCACACATATTTAAATAACTTACGAAAAATTGAAAAGAAAATCTTGGAAGCCGTGGAATTTTTGTGGAATAGTTAGCATTACCGAGATGTTGTTAAACCGTACAAGAAATTTTTATGATCTCCAAGATTGTGAATAGGTGGAAATTCTATGAAATTGATTAAAAAGTAGTTGGTTTCTTTATTCTCGTTTTGGTTGAGTTCGAAAAATTATCGAGTAGTCAGAAGTTTAAGTTCTACTTAAAACTTAAATACCCTTAACTTTTGGGATGTTTTTGGAACGATTGGAAAAATTCTCGATCACCTGGAAAGATCCCTGAAGTTCTATTAAGCTTCCCAAACTTATGGAAAAATCTTTTGAATTATTTCCTGAACTTTTCGAATGCTCAAAAATCTGGGACGGTTTCTGAAATTCTGGAAAGTTCTCCGATCTTAAAGGAAGTTTTCTGAAATTTTTGGAAGAACGCAGGACTACTGAGAAATTTTCTAAATTGCTGAATCCCCTGAGCATCTGGGAGTTTTTGGAAAGTTCCTTGAACTTCTGGGAAATTCTCTGAATTTCTGGAACGTTTTGAACGTCTGAGATGTTTGCTGACCTTTTGGAAAGTTTCCTTATCTTTGGGGGGGGGGAGTGGGGTTTTTCCATTATCTTTGTGATCATTTCCTTAAGTTCTGAGAAGTTTTTTGAATTCATGAGAAACCCTGAACTTCAAGGAAGTTTCTTGAACTCCTACATGTTCGCTGAACTTCTAAGAAGATCTGTATATGTCTAGCAAGTTTCATGAAATTCTAAGAAGTTCACTAAACGTCTAGGAAGATCCGCAAACTGTTGAAAAGCTTCATGAATTTCTTGTCTGTTCTCTATTGGAAGTTCTCTAATTATCTGGAAAGTTCCTTGATTTTTTGGGAAGTTCCCTGAACATCTTCAGTAGTTCTATGAACTTCTGAAAAATACCCAAAATAATCTGATAAGTTTTCTAAACTTCTGGAAGCCCCGTGAATTTCTGGATAGTTACCTGAACTTCTGTGAAGAACCCTTTACTTTTGGAAACTTCCCTGAACTCGTGGTGAGCTCCTTGAATTTGTGGACTATTCCCTGAATTTCTAGGAAACAATCTGAATTTCAGGAAAGTTGTCTGAACTTCTAGGAAGAACCCTTAATTTCTGGAAAGCTTCCCGATTTTCTGGAAAGTTCCCTGATTTTATGGTATTGCCTTTTGACATCAGGGAGAATAGCTTAACCTCGGGAAAGTCTAAGTCAAATCTAAAAAGTATACCGAGCTTCTGATAAGTTCCCTGAGTTTCTAAGTGCACTGAATTTACAAGATTTTTTTCGAGCTTTTGGGAGATAATTTTTGTCCATCAGTTTCTTAACCTTTTCCGATATTGGGGGCGTAAATACTGCGAGCCGTAAGTCTTAAGGACAGATTTGCAAAAATTCTTCAGGGTCACCAGACTCCAAGTTTTCGTCGAGAAAACTAGCTGAGGACATACGCCAACATCTGTTAGGCTGCAGTGCACCTATGTAACACTAAGGCCAACATATCCAGCTGCATCGCAACAGCTGGAAAAAGTCATCAGTTGACTCTAGTTGTCGCATAATGTCTAGGATCATATCCCTTGACATGTTGAAACGTCGCAGAAAGTGCTTCTTGTCATAGGTTGGCGTGGCGCTATCTATCACTATCAGCACTATCTAATATCGTTTAAATGAGATGCATGCATTCACACACTCACCACCACTCAAACCAATCCATGGTAAAAAGTTTGCGAAAAATCCTCGGTCTCTGAAAAAAACAAAACTTCTGATCTCTGGATATTGTAAGATTGACAAGATGATAGGTGTTGGTGGGTTTAACAATAAGAAATACTACACCGGTGCGGGGAACGCAAAGTTGGTCTATTTTAGGTGGTTCTTTTAAAGTTTGCTGATGCAAATCAACTATAAAGATGTTAAAATAGACCACCGCTGAAGATGCTCTAAGCAGTACGTTTTGAACGAGATTGGTGGACCGAGTAAATGACAAAAACGCTACTCAAATCATTTGAAAAAGGTGTGAGTATCGTTCCTTCCATATGACAAAAATTCCCGATGACTTTGGAAATTCCCGCCTTTTTCCCGCATATTTACCGATGATTTTGGACTCCCGCATTTTTCCCGCATTTCCCCATTTTTCCGAGCCTGTGGCCACCCTGATTGAATTAGTTCAAAACATCCAATATCTTTTACCTAAAAAGATAGTTTTAGGTTTCAGTTTTCTTTTCTCTAGGAACTGATATATCCACAACTATCTTCTTGAATGTTTATAATTGATTGACTGAGAAAAATTGTGTTCGTTTAACCGTTTTTTTTTTAACTTGCTCCGTACATCGGTTCCGGTAGATGTATCATACAATGTTACTGATTGAATGGTGTAAGCTGCCCGTTTCTTTATCAAGTAAAATCATTTTTTGTTTATGTTAGTAGACGGGGTAGTTAAGATTTTCTTTACACGTTCGAGACATAATGCATTCACCAGAGAAATTGAAATTTCGCTCAAAACTATCCCATCATTCATTATTTACAATTCCATTTGGGAGAACTGCTTTCCATCTTCACCTGCGACCTCAATTACTCTTCGCTGCACTCTCTTCACCGACCGTTCAAAGTTGAGAGAAATTCACACCTATTATTATTACAGTGAAAATGAACGAGGCTTCGTAGCCTCCATTCGCCAAACAGCATCGACATTGTTGTCTTCCAAGAGCAAATCACTGCACACACAACTTCCTTCTCTTGTTTCAATAACATTAGAAAATTACCCGTTCCCTCGTCGATGTGGTCGAGTCGAAGAGAGATAAACTAATGAGTCAAAATGAAGATCCAAATTATCACAGTAAACTATCATCATTATCGTTACTCGCCTTTTCTGTTGTTGTTTGTGGATTTCTTTCTTAGGCCGATCGAATGGCACGGTGACGTATCCGAGTGCAACTCTTTACCTACCAATCCACTGACTGCTGTTGAGATGTGTATCGTAACAGTTGATTGTTTCAATTTCCTTCTCGTTTTTCTTTTCATTTCTTATTGCCGGCCCTGCAGAGGTTGTAGTATCCCCTTGAAAAATCCTTAACTGCACTGAAATTTTCACAATCATTCAAAGAAACTACCAGAAATGTGTGAGATTTTTTTCAAGATAGTTCTGATTGACCCCTGAACATCATTTTGCGATGTGTTAAATGCATTTTCTACTCCAAGGAGTACTTCAAACAGATTTTTTTACACCTTGCTACTGGAAGTAAATTCCTGCAATCAAAGCTAATATCATTCGAGCTACAGAAATGTGCTACGAAGCACGTTCAATTAGGTAACGGGTGGTCAAGGAGAAGTGTCCCATAATGTAGTACTTTTTGCAAACTCAAAATACATAGAGCAAAAGTAGGCCATTATTCTACACTACAGTGTGATGAAAACTAGCCTATTGTGGAGCGCAGTTGGTTCATTTTGCACTCTAAAGGGGATTGATCTATATTTTTGTGTTGTGATTCGGTCGATCTTCGGCTTATGGGCGTTCATCTCTTTCGCATTTTGGCTCGAGTCAAGATCATCAACAAAGCAAGTGGAGTGATACGCACCCATCATAGTTACACTTTCCAATTGTTTTCACCCCCAAATTGCGTCTTTACATGGATTCGTGTTTTGCATAATAACTCCGGAGCAATTTGCGATAAGGGCGAACATGCAGAATGTAAACAAAGGGGAAATGATGATTGTAATATTGCAAGTAGAATTTCAAACAGTAATTTACAAATTAACGAATAAATTCAAATACTATCTATCATACAGACAGAGAACAAAGCTAGTTTCTGATTTATTCGTTATTCATTGAAATTTGCACATTTTTAATATACGCCTATCAATACTAGGATGTTGGATTACGCCATTCTCAATGCTGGCCCCACAAGTACTGGAAATAAAGGTATCGCCCTATACTATTCGCCTATGTTTGACATTTTTATAGGATTCGCCTTCCACTTTTCGCCGTTGTTTTGATTATTTTGTAGGTATCGCCTTTTACTTTTCGCCGTTGTTTTGATTTTTTTTCATTATCGCCTTTTACTTTACGCCATGTTTATGTTTTGATTTAAATTACGCCTTTCACTTGTCAACAATCAATATGGCGTAAATCGCAGAGTGAATTGTTTTGATTATGAAATAACTCTACGCCCTTTGCAAAAACAACATTTAATAAATAAAATTATAGCACAACCAGGACAAAAAGGACAAAACTCATGATTTAGATGTAATAATTATGCATTGCATTGAAAAAACATTTTGTTTATATTTTGCATGTACGCCCAAATCGCAAATTGCTCCGGAACTGGTTCTCCCTTTACCTTTGATCCAATGTTTAGATACAACATGGTAATTATCACCAGTTATTTAAACGCACCAACTAAAATACGGTGGCTTTGACCCTGCAACTCCTGATCGCAGGAGGCGATTTGCGAGTCTCGGCATCTACCTGCCTGCACTGCCGATACTGGTCGATAATTTATGGCTACCTAACTGGATACCGAGCCCGTTTTTTTGCTTCAAAATTTCCATAATATCTAACATTACCGCTTTCGATTTCAATTTCAGTTTGATCCCGCAGCGTGGAACGGTAGCGGACAGGTTCAATTAACAAACTAGTTACTCGATCTAATCTATGCCCATCTGGAAACAACTGGCGGCGGTTCAAGGCGGTTGAAAGGCTTGTGTCTTCGGCGAGCGGTACAACGATCTTGACGGGCTGGAAAATATATATATGTGCAAACCAGATTAAGTAATTCCAGCAACGATAGATACCAGCTAGCAAACGCGGCGGCCTAAATGGATCGTGTGATTGCGAAAGAATTTAGCGCAGCACACCTTTTTGTTCCATTATGGTAGTAAGCATGCCCATTTTCTTGACTGGAGTTTTTTTTGCTAGGGATGCAAATGCCTAGTAGCTTAATGCGAGCGATTACAATTAGGGTTAGCTTTGCATTACAGAGCGCAATTTAAACGGTGATACTGTGACCTAAAAATGATTGAATTTTTGTATGTTGCTTTATATAAATAAAAATCAACAAACTTATGACCGAATTTATAATATTTTGAATATTTACTTCTCATTTCAGAAGAACGTCCGCCTTTTCTTTTGATACCTCCCATTGGATTCTTTCACAACTTTGATGTGCTGCAGACCAAATTTTCTTGAAGCAGTCAACAGATCTTTCTTAAGATGCCGCTCAATTATTGCCCAGTATCTTTCGATACGATGCACTTCAGGGCAGTTTTGGGGATTTTGGAATGTTACGACAAAATAGACTTTGTCCTTCTTCTCCAGGGCTAAAAATGTTTGCACATAGTGGTTACATATAAATTACTCAAGAAATGCAGACAAGTTTTTTTTCCATAAAAGCACTGCCGGTCAGTGGGAAATTGATTGCAAACACACAAAATAGACTTTGTCCTTCTTGCGCATCTCCAACGTAGCGGAAGCACTATGAGCAGATGCCAGATCCGGTAAAAACAAAGGAGGATACGTATGCTTTTGGTAGATGGGTGGTGTGGAGCCGGTGTGGATTTTGGAGAACATCATCGAAGTTCCGTGACCGTATTTTCAAAGAAGCTTTCTGTGAATCTGTCCTTTTGGTGCATTCTGCTTCTGGTAGGTCAGTAATGTTCATTATGTGTTTTTTTGGTAATTTAACGAACGGAACACGGTTTATGCGATTCCAAAAGACGTACCGCTGCCAGCTCCTTTTTCTGGTCTGATGCCCCCTTTTTGCGTCCAGATTTCGGAAAATATTCAAGAGAACACATTTCTCCAAACTTCGTAACCATCTGAACGCTAAAGATTTAGTGTACTTCACGCTTTTTGCCACTTCATGACACGACGAGTCTTCGGAAAACCATTTGTGCAGAATTTATCTGCAAGTTGATAAGTTGATCCGTCCCGAAATTTGTCCTTTTTTTAGTTGTGTTGCCAAAGTAAACAATTGGTGTATACGCTGAGTGAAAATTCATTATTTTTCGATAAGTGTTTACCACTTGCCCACTCCATTTAATGTACGGTGCTTACAGCGAAACGGTAAAATGATCAATTTTTGACATAGACTTCGTCTTACAAGAGGATAAATATCATAATGAGGAGGATGTAACGAAAAATGATAAGATTTTTAACATTAATAGCTTATAAGGTAGATTTTGAAGCATTTTGAATCAATCAGAAATTACTATTTAATTTTGCCCATCTTGATCTACAAATTATTTTATGAAATAAACGTATTTATTTAAGAATGTGCAATATTTATCTGTCTTCACCATTCTTCTGCTTAGTACCTCAACAAACGAAGCAACCATAGGCTCTTTATCCAAACAGACCCAACATCGTAAAGATGACTGAGTGTTTACCGCAGAGAGCCATCACGCTGTTGGCCTTGGTTCGTTACTTGACTGACTACGAATCATAATTTTGTCTCTCTCTTATATGTGCCATTATTGGAGTCCAATCTCTCTCTCATCATTTTTTCCCATCTTGAACGCTCAAGTGTTTTATGGAATGCAAGTGTGTGCAAGCGACGGGCTGCACATAGAAAGAAAAACATATTCATTTATCTCCATAGTTGTGCCGCTTAATCCCTCGATTAATGAGGCAACTGTAGGGTTTTTATTGAATTACCACTAACCCGGTGTCTCCACTAGCATTTGATGTGTTGTCGTGATGATAGTCGTGATGTCGTGATGATAGAGCACACCTTTTCACTGCAAATGCGGCCGTTTTTTCTGGACTTCATCCTTCAAACGATCCAATAGCGCTGCATAGTATGCGCCTGTTATGGTTTTCTTTTTTTTCAAGATAGTCGATGAATATTACACCTTGCGCATCCCAAAACACCTTTCCCACCGATTGTTGCATTTTCGGGCGCTGCGAAGCACTTTCGCCCGGTGAAACCCACTGTTTTGCCTGCTGCGATGACTCCGGTAATGGATCTAAATTTCATCCATGGTTAAAGTTCTGACCAGTTAGAGTCCGGAATCACTTATTGTGTTGCAGTGGCACGGAAAGTGACCGCTGCCAGAATTTTTTTACAGTGGCGCCCACTTTCTGTGGTATAAATTTTACGATATTTCGTGCAGTGAGTCCATTTATTCCAGATGGAAGCTGAGAAGAGAGAAAAAAATCTGCACACCCACGTTGATAATCCAACGTGGTCCGCAATAAAAATCGCAAAAACGTTGAAAATCGCCAAATCAACCGTGTATGATGTGCTCAAACGTTTCAGGGAAAATGTATCAGCAGGTTTTGACGAAGTACCAAGGAATGAACAGGTAATCTACGATGAAACATACTTCAAAATGGATTTCGGACAGCTTCTTGTCCAAATATTTTACATAGCTACGGCACGAGGAGATGTTCCTGCGAAGTTTAAGTTTGCTTTTATGGACAAATTTGCCAAAAAAACTGATGATTTGGCAAGGGATACGTCCCGTGAAGTTTTGGCCAGATTTGGCGAGTTGCCACTACAGCTGGGAAGTCATCCAGTAGATTTCATCGATAAAAAACATAAATCCACCCAACTGCCCGCAGTTCCGGCCCATCGAGAGATTTTGGGCAATAATGAAGCGGAAGCGGATGAAAAGTGGAAAAACGGCTCGGGACATGACTCAGATGAACAAAATGTGGAACAAATGTGTCAAGGAAGTTGACTCCGTGGATGTGCAGCGTTTGATGGGAGGAATAAAGAAGAAAGTTCGAATTTTCATTCGAAACGAAGAGAAATAATTTGTTTTGCTAGAGTACAGTGTACAGTGTACAGAGTACCTTTGTTTTGATGTATTAAACTTATTTGTAAGTCAATCTGTTACCGAGATACACATAATTTTATTATTCCGGATTCTAAATGGACATAGCTTTATGAATTTGGCACACAATTTCCTTCGGATTGCGTGTAAACTTGCTCAAATTCTCCTGAGAGGTTGTAACACGAATGCGTTTTTGATCCATTGTAAGCAAACGCGGCAACCAACGCGCGCAGCCTAAAGCCTTAGCTAGCTCTCTCAATTTCACTTTGGATCCTCCAATTCTATATCATGGATTTTATCGACGTTCTCTGTTGTAGTGACCTCATTTGGGCGTCCCGAACGCGTGCTCGTACGGCCACAACGAAAACCACTTATGAATCGTTTGAATCGACGGAGCAGAGTATGGTAAATCCTTATCCAGCTTGGCTTTGGTTTCGGCAGCCGTTTTCCTGCGTAGAAAATAGTACTTTATCAAAACCCGAAGATCGGATTTTTCCATTATTAAAAAAACTTGCTGATCAGTCTCTTCTCATTGTTGTCACTAATGAATCCGTGGACAGAAATGGCTGAAATTTTTGCAGCTGTGATTCAAGGAGTGAAACTCATAGAAAATGGTCCACATTGGCGATTACCAACGCCATCTGTAGGAAATTAAAGGGACATTTCAGGGAGCCTAGTACGCTTTCTCCCCGAAAAATTCAACCGCTGATGTTATACCATAGACTAACTCTAAGACCAGTAGGTCCCGAACAAACACGATTTTTTTCTTTGCTCAGTCAGTACTAGCACATCGGTCCCAAGCTCGGTCCCAAGCTTAATAATGCACCTCTAATAATGAATTCACACGAACACACTCTCAAATATTCTGTCAAATTAACACAGAAAATCAAAACAAAGGTGCAAATATGTTTAGCAAGGTGTACTTCGGGCCAAGGGGTTCTACAACAGTGAACCAATTTCCCAAATCGCTAGTTGCATAATAGATTGTTGCTTATACCGCGACAAATTCTAGTGAGGTCGATGAAATCTCGATCTTTCACCAGAATGTATGTGGTGTAAGAACGAAAGCTGATGAACTGTTTCTCGCCATCAATTCAGACTACGGTTATGATGGCACCATCTTCACTTCAGAGCCGGCTCTAGCTTCACTGACTCTCTTCAGGGCCTTGCTCATAAACCACGTACTCATTTTTGAACAT
>JASCZW010010971.1:0-33984 GCA_034211315.2 Aedes japonicus | reverse complement strand
CAGGGTGTCTACTCATCTGTAAGTACAAAATTCCCTGATTTTTCCAGGTTTTTTCCAGGTGCTTAACGTAAATTTCCGGGTAAAAAAAAGCAAACGAATCATATTGGAGGTAAAAAAATAATTCAAACAATCAAATTTCTCAAAAAAGTTTAACAAATGATTTTATTGATCAACAACCAGATAAAAACGGGCTTGTCATCATTTCTTTTTCAATATGTTTATTTCTTCTTCGAGTTTGGCCGCTTCTCGTTGAGCATTTTCCAAAATTTTTGGTTGTTTGGCCTGCATGGCTCTTGTTTCTGATTCTCATTGTCGTTTTACTGATAATTCAGCTTGCCCATCTGCATCCTCTTTCTTCCGACGCTTGATGTCTTCGACGTACAGCGAGTGAGCATTCTTAGTTCTCAAAATCAGCGATTTTGGAATCGACACATTTTCTATGCCACCTTTTGCGGCGACACTCTTGGCGGTCAAATGATTTTTAGTGTCGTTAACGGCCTCCAAAGTCAAGGAAGAAAGCTTTTGCAAGCTCTCGGGCTTCATGAACAGCTCCGCCAGATTCAGCACCGTACGAGACAAATCAGAAAATAAAAATGGAACCATTACCAGACCAATCTCTTAGAAATGGTTCGAGCTCGCCAGCTACTGATTTGAAGAACGCCAGATTTGGTAGTAACAACGGGTCGGACAGCGCATTCGTTACGTCACGGAAGGATTTACATATGGGAACAGCTTTATCGCGTCGTACGCCATCAACGAACTTGTTGATTGAAACGACTACTTCCATTCCTCGTTGTGCAACCACTACGTTTTCAAGCCAGCGATGACCGCAAAATTTCAAAGGGAAAACCGAGCTACACGAGACTCAATATATAAAGCTCTGCGGGCTGGCACATCTTTGAACAAGTTGAAGATGCCACGCAAAAAAGTCTCGATTCCTCAATCGGCAGCACGTGCGCCATCTTTAAAGGCACCGTGGACGTGGCCACAACTCCCAAGTTCCAATAGTTTCGCTGCATGTTCATATCCAAATTCAACTCTTTTAGAAAAGCTTAGTTTACATAAGGTCCATCCATTGAAACTTGGAGCACTTTATCCAGTGACAAGCCGCTTAAACCCTTTTTAAATGACGCAAGAAGATCTGTCGCCCGTGAGCGACCAAGAAACTCAGATGTTAAATATCTGGTTACGGTCAAGTTGGAAGTTTCGTCTTAGTAGCGCGCATTTATGTCAATTTGTTGTTTTTTGGTTATTTTGTTTAGTGACTCATCGAATCCAATAACTAAAAATCTGGCTTTTGTCAAGTACTTCATCAGTTCTGCTTTGTAGAATGGTGCAATGCCAAAAATGATGATGTATCCAATTTTGTCCTTTTTCAACTGCATCTTCTTTGCAATGTCGCTGTCCGGAAATATGCGGCTCATGATAGTTACGTCCTTTTCAAAAGAATGAAATGATTTATGAGTCATGACCGTATGCATGCACCACATGATTTCTGCTTCTGTGACTTCATTCTTCAGCGAAAAGGAATTCATCGTAGACTGCACAAGTGGCGATGCCGTGTTGTTTAGGAGATACATGTTCCGGTAATTCCGTGTTTTGGGTCTCACTCTGAGGTCCATGCTCTGATTTAGGTTTCTTACGGGTAGCATAGAGTAAGATAGATCCACCAGTGGAAGCAGCCTTTTCAAAATGCTTTTTACCTTTCATGTGGCTTCTCAAAGCTTGTCGGCCCATATTACTGAGAGAAAACTCATTTATGCATATTGCTCGTGGGCTTTTTCTCAACACGCCTAACCCATGTTTTGAAATCAGTATCATTAAGTCATGCATCTTGAAAACGATTCGGCATATGCTTTTACTAGATACCTATTGTAATTATCTAGTTTATCTTAATTTATTCAAAGTCCTCTTCATGTTTTTCTATTGATGAAACGTTGACTAACTGGAAAAAAATTGACATTTAAAGACTGATGTGAGAAACTAAAACAAATAATTTTCACAACCTTTCCGAAATCTATCGGTTTTATGACGCTTTCTCTTCATCTTTGGTTCTAGCTAAATAATTGCTGTTCCACTCCTAATGTCTCATGATGATAAGAAATTACTTCCTCTATTCAACGTTATAATTACGTCACTCCGCGTTAGGAGAATCGAAAACTTCTAATTAACTAATCTAAAAAATTAAAAATAAAATAAATTGCGCACCGAATCTTGGGAATCTGTTCCCATACGTCAATAGTGAATAGTTTCGGACAAAATTATTATAAAAAATTGTTGTAATCTTGTTGCACTTCACGGTTACTATTTTGTTAAGTTTAAACACTAGTAATTTTCATTAACTTATGTTTTTCGCTTTTTGTAAATTTTATTTAAATTGTTACATACCAACTGAGTTATTTACGAGGTTTTTGACAAATGGTCTATAACTAAATTCCCAAAATCTGTGCAACATGATTGGTACTACTCCAATTTAATAACTCTTAAATTCGATGATTTCTAAAGAACTGTTTTTTTGGCCATTGATGCTATAGAGGGTATAAAAGACCATGATCCATGATCGGCAAAAAGGTCTCTTATAGAATTGTTATATTTATGCTAAAGTTGTTATAAAACTGTTCTAAGTCAGTGAAACAGTGACTCAATGTCGCCCCATCTGGACCCAATTTCATCCAGCACTATGCTGCCGCCGTAAGCATATCTGTCCCATCTTGAAAAACGGCAAGCTGAGATAAATGCGA
This sequence comes from Aedes japonicus, assembly GCA_034211315.2. Taxonomy (NCBI): domain Eukaryota; kingdom Metazoa; phylum Arthropoda; class Insecta; order Diptera; family Culicidae; genus Aedes; species Aedes japonicus. Next base: position 31,243 of record JASCZW010010971.1, on the reverse strand, counting down.
TTGAAGATTCAGGAGGGCCTTTGGCTGCTATGATAAGTTTCATATAATTTGTCCGACTGGGACAGTTATGCGTACAAATTCACTGATGGGACAAATTGACTTGATATTGTTTTTACCATATTTTGGAACAAACTATATGTTTTTAAATCTTTATATGCAAATAGAGATAAATTTATAAAGTTTCGTGCAAAAAAGCAAAAATCGATGTTTATCAACATGAGAAACATATGCTTTCGACGGCAGTATGGTAGTTACATAACTGCTACAAATGAAATGAAATGAATTCCTGATTTGCCTGAATAAATTATAACCACAAATGCCAAATTAGAAATTGTCTTACTAAGCTACTGGTTTATTTGAAATTTTTCTTATTATTCGTGAAATTACTTGGTTTTGTGTCCAGTCAATATTTGAAAAACATTGTTTATTTGTTGATTGCTCGAATCCTTCAGAACCTTGAAACAACAGAAAATAAACTGTTGTGCAAAATGATAGATGAATTAACTTTTAATCTGTACTACAAAAATCAAAATTTTCTTAGATGATTATGAGTAACAGTCTGAGTGACCGTCTGATATATTGCAAAGACAAAAGATCGAAAGACGAAAAAGTGTTTTGATACTAAAACTAAAATTATGTAAACTTAGTTCAGTTCTCAGTGATACAAACAAAAAATAGCTTTCTATACATGAGGAACTTTTTCCATACATGTGAAATCCATAGCAAATAAATCCACCGATAGAAGGTTCAACGCATCCTCGCAATTATGTGTACGCTTATCTGGGGAAGACGAAAGTCAGTCAAAAGCGCCTCAATTTATTAATTAAACATGGTTTCGAAGAAACAAAAGTATCATTCATTGATCAGATAATGATTGACCTGATTTATCAACGATTAATTAATTCATTGACGCACAATTCACTGACTGTCTACTTGACCTACTTCACCCCAAATGATCACCTTCTTCCAGATGACGTTACCTCCCAAATTCTAATTTAAATGATACATATGTGACGAAAACTCCAAGTAGTGACGAGAGTCCCTTATGAATTTTCACTTTATCGGGGTTCGGGAGTGCTACGGATGATTTCACGGCTGTCAAGTAATGTGTCGACTTGTCTGGCGGTCAAGAGTGACGTTAATGGGTGCACGGCTCCTTTGGAAACCCTTATTGGAGCGCAGAGTGCTGCTGATTAATTCGCCGCTCCCAGGGTAATATTCCGACTAATCTTCGCGTGATGACCAATTCTGTGACTTTGGATGTATTTTAGAAACGCTGAAAGCAATGGAATATTTTCATGTTAAATTTTAATGTTAAAGGCAAATCAAATGCGAAAAAAAATACTTACAATGAGGGCACATCAGGTTCCACATATTTACGATTTTGAACTGATAATAATAGCTGGCCCGCACGGCGGTAGTGACGTGTGCCATTTTTACACAATTATTCAAATTCAGCGAAAACACGTAGTTATTTAACCAAATATTCGATCCCGCCATTTGAAAAATGTCGCTATCTAGTGGTGCGAGTGTTAAGATTCGCATTGCACGCTAAAAAAAAAACTTTTGAAAGATTTTTTCGCGAAATTTGAAAATTCCCTGATTGTGATAGAAAATCCCTGATAATTCCAGGATTTTTCCAGGTGAGGAGAAATTCCCTGATAATTCCAGGTTTTCCAGGTTTTTCCAGGTAGTAGACACCCTGGTGAAGTTCCGGAGTGTTTGGAGGGTTGACGTCTTTTGTATGATGTATGATGTATGATATGTACTACCACCCATTGTAGCACGGAAACTAAGTCCGACAGCAGTGAGCTCTCCTCGCTGTTAGACTTGATCAAGCTTTAACAACCACTGATTATCCTAATCATGCCATTGTATGAAGGGCCAAACAGGGGTTGGGTGGATCGATAGGCAACATCACTTATACGTATCCACAGGGATATAAAGAATCTCCTTCTAACAACAAGATTGAACAATTGGTCAAAAGAGCAAGCAATCTAACATGAGGATGCCCCAATGGGCGGGGAGAAGAGCCCGCCCTCTATTCACAAACTGTTAACAATGGGGAGTTGGCATTTACACTCTCCCCATCCAGAGTGCTTCAATCGGGTGCCCTGATGGTCCCTCCCATTCCCATGAAATATTTATATAATAGTGTATGTATTTATGTAAATGAAAAATACTGTAATAACTCGGTATCTACTATTTATGATCTCCCTTTGGTGGATCCTGAAATGTAAGAAATGTTGTAAAGTGTTAAAGTGTAGAGTTCTGTGGTTTCACGCTTATGCAAGTTTTTGTTTGTTTTCAGCGATAGCAGCAATTTCCCAAAATCTTGATTTGAGGTATCCTAAAAAGTTTGTTAAATTATACAAAAATAACATATATACATTTTAATTTACTGTTGCCATGGTCACTATTTGCTGCTTGATGTTGATTTTATAACAGCAATACGCTTTTATTTTTGCTGGCTATATAATTATTGCTCCTGTGTAAGGAGTTAAAGACAAATGGAAAAAACAACAAACAACAACAACAAAAAACAACAAGAAATTTTTAAATCATCTAAGATGTAAAATCAATAAAACAATTTCATCAAATATCATGATATTGTGAGTTATGATACAGACACATCAGACACTATCCGAATGGCAAACAGCTCAGATTTGGAAAAGGTCCATTTGCAAACAAATTTAAAAATACATTAGGTAATAAGTGCAAAAGCCTACCATAGATTCCGTCGCAGCTTCTTTTGTTCAACTAGATACTTCTAGATCGTAATGATAATTGGACATATAAGACATAATAATTTAAATTATATATAACCTATTAGGAGAAATTATTTAAAAAAAATGTTAAAATATAAATCCCAAAAACACCAGTAATGATAAAAATGATAATGATGGTGATAAAGAAGATTGATAATGGTTATGAATAAACAATGTCCTTTATGATAATATATATTCGAGGGATATTATAATATGAACTGAAAATTACATCTGTGCTGACTGCTGTTTTGTTGCAATTGTAGACAAACTTCCGCATCCATTATGAACCAGAAAATTTAGACAATGTATGACTGCTATGAGAAAAAAAATTAATATTAAATGTTAAATTATTTTTTAATACCTGATGACCTGGTAGACCTGAAAGATATGATAATGGAAAATTATGACACGTTTTACCGGTCGCACCCCCTCACTTCACTATTGTCAGATTGACAACATTGCCCAGGCTACGCCAACCAGCGTCTCCATGTTTCAGCTGGCAGTCTTTTGTGATCATATGACTCGTGGAGGCGTGAGGTAGGAAGTTGTGAGGACCAGAGGTCGCTCGCACCCTCCTGCCAAGTTGTCAACTCACCATTTGTAGCCCGTTTGGAGGGTTGACGTCTTTTGGTACAAAAACTACATTATTATCTTTGTACCAGTCCAAGGCGGGCCGGGCATAGTGGCAAGATGCCAAATCCGGCCGAAACAGTGTCGGGCCATCGTGAGATCTCAAGAAGGGCCAGAAGTCGTTTTTGGAGGCATTCGTCTTTGTAGATTTGTCCGTTGATGGTCCCAGAGGTGATGAAGGGCTGACTCATTTTGCCACATCCGCAGATTGCTTGCCAGACAAGGAATTTTTGGCGAATTTCGACAGTTTCTTCTTCCGTACACTCTCCGGAACGGCCAACTTAGAGGTGGCGAGGTAGTGTTCCTGTCCTGGCATTTGTTTGTTGTCGGCTTCAATGTAGGTCTCATCGTCCATCACAATGCAGAACGGTTTTATGAGCCACTCTCTGTACAGTTTTCTTGCACGAGTTTTGGCCACCGAGTTCTGTTTATCGCTCCGGTTCGGTGCCTTCTGACCCTGTACACATGTAATCCAGAACGTTTCATTGTTTTCTGCCAAACAAACGAAATGTTCGCCTTTTTCGCAACATCCCTGATCGAAATGTTGGCCTTCTCCGGATTTGATGTGCCACGTTTATTTCCACTACCATTTTCCGCTTGGTTGTCTTACGGTCCTTGAACGTTTTGATCACATGAGATACGGTTGAATGTGCGATTCCGAGCTGTTTTCCGATCCATCGATGGGAAGCGTTTGGGTTTTCGAAGTGAGTGCCCAAAATTTGTTGGCGCACTATTTCTTCATTCGAAGCCATCACTGAAATCACTCGACCGATTTTCACGAAACTCATCACACAATTGACACAACACAATGAAATACATTCAGTTAAAATTTCAATAATTTTTACCCACACGCTAAAAAGTTACGAACAATTATTACGAACAATCAAATTTCATCGAATACAGTCTTTAATAACTCGACTGGGCTTTGACAACCCCTTCTCGCTGATTGTCAGCCGCAGCAGCACCTTCTTGGGGAACTTGATCTGTGAAATGAACTTCACCGCAGAGCTCACTTCCTTCGTGGGGGAAGTAAAATACGAAGTGCCCTGCCAGTCGTTGCCATCCAGGGTGAGATAGGTCCCGTCGTCCATCACCACCGCCGCCACGTCGCGATTCGCCGTGAAAATCGAGTTGACCATCTAATACATTCGCTGCCTCTGCGTCATTACCTGCAGCTCCGAAACCAGTGGACGCGGTTGAACCGACCTACTGGCCAAGCGCACGCAGCGATGTAGCCACTTTTCCATCGGTCTTCCTCTTCAGCATCCTTTGAAGCATCTTGTCGCTCAGAGTCGTTGGCCGTCCGGAACCGGACTTCCTTTCGATGTTCTGATTGTCTAATAGTGCCAAGATGTTTTAGATGCCGGAACGGACGTATCCGGCGTCTACAAAGTGCCGCACGATGTCCGTTTTGGACGCGGTGGGGTGTCATTCTTTGATGGCGCACACTTCTGAACGGAGTTGCTTCACTGCTTTTGCCATAACGGTTAGAGTTCGACTGAAAGAGCTATCAAATATTGTCTACTGACTCATGGGTCACTATGATTGATGCTGCATGGGTAGGTTCGTCAGTGCGGGTAAAGGCAAACCCATGAAAAATCGGCAATTTTTGTCCATTTTTTTAATGCAAACGTTATGATGATGATGATGATGGTCCCGCCACTTACCCCTACAAAGGTTTGAGCTAGACGATTTATCTATTAGATAATTTATTTAAAGCAATTCAACCAGTTATGCAAAAACGAACTGATTTCATCTACAGATATAAACTTCTTCCAAAACTGTTCATTTGCTTTACAGCGATATAATTGTGAAAAGCTATTGATGTCAACCACAAATGTTCGCAAGTATTCCCAGCGATCGGGAAATCCTATTACAATTCAAATCACAGAATCCCGTTTAAGGACATTATCAAAAGACAAGCCAATATCCGATCCCACCCGCTACAGAGCCAATGCAGTTCCAACACTAATGGAGCCACCAGCTTAGTTTTGGGTTGACCAAGGATATCCCCAACCAGGGAAATCAAGAAAATTTCCAAACCGAAAAATCCTGGACCGGCCCTTGTCAAACTTTTTACGTTCAACCACAACAGAATTGGCAAGGAATTTCTTGACAATCAGCCAGTCAACTCACTACTATTTCATGGTATCTTCTCAAGCATAAGAGGCCAATTTTTTTTCATGAATTCAAAAAGAAGTCCTTTATACCTGTATACCGCGCGCGAGGCTCAAACAATTGTAGACTACTTTCTTTATTTTTTTTTTTAACTACAACAACATGAAACAAATTTCCATCATCATCACCGTGACGAACAAAATAGTTTGTAGTGTTGATAAAAGTGTGAAAAAAAAAGGTATGTAAAAAGAAAATAGCCAACTCATTATAATCCGTTTGTAAAAAACTTCGTCGAAATACAATCTTCATTTAAAAAAACAAACAAAAAAGTAACATAACCGTACAAGAGATAGTCCATACAAAATAATCCGTTTTATATCAGTAAAACATCGTCAGTTACAATCTTCATAACGTGTGAAATACAATCTTTAACGTGTGAAATACATAGTCTTTTAAATTCTGAAAGTGTTGGCGCACGTTTAATGTGTCTTGGCATCGAATTGAAAACATTTATTCCTTTAAAATATAATGAGTTTTGTGAAGCACATGTCAAAAAATTCGGTGTTCTTATTTCATACGCGATTCTAGTGTTGTATCTATGAATATCACTTCCTCTTTCAATTCGATCACACAAATATCGAGGCAGCAAACCATTAACTACTTTAAAAATGAACACCATAGTCAAATATACAATTCTCTGCTTCACCGATAACCATTGCAACGCGTCTAACATTAAAGTCGAGGAAGTGAATCTGTTACATCTCAAAATCAAACGCATTATTTTTATTCTGCAAACGCTGTAGCCTCAGTATTTGTGTTTGATTGGCCAAAAATAAAATGGAATTGCAAAAGTCCAAATGAGGAGATGATTGATTTGTATAGCTGTATTTTACTGCAAGTAGTTAAATCGTTTTTCAATCGGCATAGAATTCCATACTTTTTGGCAATTTTCTTGATGACATTGTCAATGTGAGCGTTGAACTTTAGCTTGTCATCAATAATCACGCCAAGATATTTAATCTCCCGAACGCGATCAATTGCATCATCATCAATCGTAACTGAGACATTCTCATTTACTCGATTCTGTGAAATTACCATAAATTTAGTTTTAGTTATATTCAATTTCAATTGCTTACATTTCAACCATCTACTTAGAAAACGCAAATCTTCATTCAAATGGGTAACGGCTTCATTTAAATCTTTAGCTGCAATGAACAACACAGTGTCATCTGCAAACAGATTAATGTCACAAAATCGTAAAACACGTCGTCATGTCATTAATATACATAATAAACAAAAGAGGCCTAATACACTTCCCTGGGGCACTCAAGGTTATTCCCCACGGGATTAGAAACAGAATCATTAAAAACAGTCCGTTGAGTTCTGTCAGACAAATAGCTCTCAAACCATCTGTATGCAGTACTCGAAATTCCAAAGCGCAGTATTGTTTTCAACAACAAGGGCCTAGAAATTGTTTCAAAAGCGCGTTTCAGATCCAAAAAACAGCAACAATCGTATCTCTACTCTCTAAGTTATTTTTCCATTTTGCTAATACTAAATTCAACGCGGTTTGCCAAGAATGGCCTTCCCGGTAGCCAGATTGTTCCGGTATCAACAAAGAATTACTATTTAAATATTCCAGCAACTGGCCTTTCACAACAAGTTCTAAAAATTTTTCTAATGTGTGCAGCATGTTGATAGGACGAAACTCTTCTGGCTTTAATCGTTCCAGCAACCTTTTGAATCGGAACAACCAACGATTCTTTCCACACTTCAGGCACGTGCCCAGTTTGTAATGATTCATTAATAAGGTCCAGTAAAGTGTGACCAATGACATGAAAGCAATCTTGAATAACTCTAGCATTAACATTATCTACTCCAGCCGATTTTCCTAATGAAAAGCAAATATTTCTAAGTTCATCTATTGTGATCGAGGTGAAAACCTTCAAATCTGCATTACTATTAACTGGCTGCTTTATTTCATCAGGTTCATCAACCAATTCAATAGATTGATTGATCAATGAAACACTATTGACGAAATAATCATTAAACTTAGACGCAATTGCTTGTTCAGACTGTCTCTATTGTGCCGTCAAAAGTTATGGATCGCGGTTTGCAATTGCTAGTTTTTAATAATGATTTCAAAATTTTCCATAACTCTTTGCTATTGTTTTGATGCTGATGAATTTTCCTCTGTATATATTCACAACGAGTTTTTTAATGCATTGTGAATATTTATTCCGCGCGATTGATGTACTTATTCCAATGATTCTCACTATTAGATCTACAAAATTTTATGTACCATTTGTCCCTTTTGCGTTTAAGACGCAAAAGATCTAAATTGTACCAGCTGTTCGAGTTCTTCAAAGAAACAAATTTTTGTTCAACTAGTTGATTTGTACACGTTTTCAAAGTGTTTGTAAGAACAGCTGCAGACTCATCTAAATTATCGGTCGCGATTGGAAAATCCACGCTTCTTTCAACAAGGTTAGAAACAGCCTGTTTTGAATATTTCCTCCAGCACTTCAATTTTACAAAAACTTCGCCATTATTTAAGTTATTCTCAATTACGTTAATCACTACTGTCTCATGATCGGTTATTTTCAAATCAGTGTCGACAACTGAACAAACAGAATCAAGATTGGAATAAACATGATCAATTAAAGTCCTACTGTGCCTGGAAATTCGCGTATATTCATCAACAGTTTGTCTTAAATTGAAAAAAATAGCTAAATGCTTCAAATGGTTTGAACTATTATTATCGTGCCAATTTATATTGAAATCACCAGCAATTATATTTAATTTACTAGAATCAAGAAATACCTCAAGCCAGTCCTCTAAAATTTCAATGAAACGCTGGTCACTGGAACTGGGTGAATGATACAAAACACCATAATTACCCATCATCATGCCACGTACAACTGTTATACCCAAGAACCAGTTACCATCAACCATTTCGTTGTGGCGAAGATTGAATTGAACTGATTCTTTGACATAAATAGCAACACCGCCAGTATGTCTAGAATGTGATAAACAAGCAGCAACATTATATCCCGGAATGCAATACTGATCAAAGGCTTCAATTTCAACAATGTGAGTTTCTGCTAATAAAACCAAAAGTGGACGTTTTTTCTTCAACAATCTGACGTAATGCTACGTAGTTTGTTGACGACCCTGCAATATTAAAATACAAAAAATCAAATTGATTACCATTCTTCCTGGAACGTGGTTGCTATTTATTGAAACGCAAGCTGCGTTTCTTTTTGATCAAAATTCTCTTATATACCAAACATTGAGAGCTAAATGCGGCATGGTTGACGTCCAAGTTCATTTTACGTTCTCTATTCATTTTCAAACAATTAACGCATTTCAAAACAGTTGACGTGCACTCCGATGTCTTGTGTTTTTGGCTACACCTAGAGCACGTATCCACAGTTTTCGCAATCCATGCTCTTGTGTCCGAATTCATCCACATTTGAAGCATCTCAGCACATTAATGTCAGGATACACAAAGCACCGATCCAAAATCTACATTTACCTCCTTTGCCTGTATCATACTATTGTAAGTACCCAAATCGACTTCAATTACCGCACTAAACTTGCTGTATATGAACCGTGGATTTTCGTACATTCTTACTACTTTTACATCTTTTATTTCGATGCCTTCATTTTGACTTTTCAAATAGTCAATGAAAACATCGGAGGATAATTGACGGCTCATGCCCACTACTTTCAATCTTGGCACCGACGTGGGAACAACAGCACTATAATTTTCACCCAGATTGCTTTCAATACCATTTTTCACATTCGATACATTAGCACCGATGGCACATTCAACAATAATGGCACCATCTTTTCCATTCCTAAAATTGCTAATCTTGTGTGTTTTTGGATCTAAATTTGTTTTCAAAAAATTACGAGTTTCATCGCAAGCTTGTTTGGACTCTTTTGGTTTGAGTCACAATAACCGGACGAGCCTTACGATTGCTTGGTTTACTACTGTTCAATTTACTATTACTATTTTGTTTACTTTTTTATTGACATTTTCCTTACTGCGTTTGACGACATCCGCAAAAGTTGCGTTGTCGTGAAATACATCATCGTTATCACTAATTTGTATCCTACGTTTTTTGCCAATTTGCATCGAATCGGATTCAGAGTGAACCGTCGCAGACCGCGCGCGGGCATCATTCATCAAAGCTAAATTTTTCTGCGCATTAATTTCAAAAAGTGAACTTGTCATTGCATTGAATTTCTCACATATTAATTTTTCAAGAGACCCACATACATTTTGTCTCAATTGTTCCATCCCGTCTTTCAACGCGTCGTCTATTTGGGCAGAAATTTGATCTCGCATGCCAGTGATCGAGTTCGAGAGTGTTTTCATCCCTTCCTCTATCCTCTTGGCGTCCGAGATCGCATCTTTCATGACTCACTTAACACTGCTGGATGCGCTCCTTACAGAAAAATAAAGCAAACGCTAGTCACACCTGGGGATCTGCCAGAGAATTGCCGATGCGTGATAACGAACGTCTACAATTGTGTTCCAGAAACAATAGATCATTATCTTCACAGTGCGTGTTATTTACTACTCTACTCTGAGCAGATTTATATCGAGCTATAGGTTTTTGCCTGTTTGCTGTTTAAAGGGTGTATACGATAAAAATGGTACACACGTATATACTCATCAAAATTAAACTGATTATCGGATTTTCTTGAAATTTTCAGGGAATGAAAAACTACTAATGAGTTTTGATTAACAACATTTGTTTTATTCAGTTTCGTCTCCCATCCCGAATGCCCGCACCTTCCTCTTCACTCCACCCACCAAATTTTGTACAAGCGATTTTCCCAGTGTTTTTGTTGTTTTTACCCAAATTTTCTTCAATTCTAGCTCTGTTTTTATAGTTTTGGGATGTTTGTGAAGTTCCGTTTTCATAATTGCCCAGAATTTTTCAATTGGACGAAGTTCCGGTGAATTTGGTGGGTTCATATCCTTTGGCACAAAATTGACTCCGTTGGCTCGGTACCACTCCAATACGTTTCGAGCGTAGTGGCAGGATGCTAGATTAGGCCAAAACAGAGTTGATCTTTGTGCTTCTTAATGAATGGCAAGAGACGCTTCTTAAAGGCACTCTTCCGTGTAAATCGCACCGTTTATTGTTCCGGAAGTGATGAAGGAGCACTTATTTCACCACATCCGCAAATCGCCTGCCAGATTAGAAACTTCTTTGCAAATTTCGATAGTTTCTTCTTTCGAACATCCTCCGGAACATCAAACTTCGACTTGGCAACGAAATATTCTTGCCCAGGAAGTTGACGGAAGTCGGCCTTGACGTATGTTTCGTCATCCATCACGATGCAACCGGATTTGGTGAGCAGCTTCGTGTAAAGTTTCCGGCGCGGGTTTTTCGCAGTGATGTTTTGTTTTTCATTCCGGTTTGGGGCGTTTTGCACTTTGTAAACATGTAACCCAGCACGCTTCATGGTTTTCTGCACAAAACCGACTGACACCTTAGACTTTTTAGCGACATCTCGAATTGACATGTTTGGACGGTTCTTGAATTGTTGTACGACTTTCCTGGCCATTTTAATGTCCATTGGACCACTTTTACGACCACTCCCTTTCTTCCTTTGGACACTCAGACGCTCCTTGAAGGTTTTTTTTACACGAGACACAGTTGTATTTGCAATTCCAAGCCTTTTAGCATTCCACCGGTGGGACGCCCCTGGATTTTGATTTTGAGTGCACAACATTTTCTCACGGACAATTTCTTGCTTCGACGACATGACTGGAACTACTGAATGTATAACTATGAAACTTGGCAGATGTAAATAATACACTATGGATAAGATCTACTCAAATTTCTAGGTTTTTTACTCATACGATTCAAAAGTTACAGAAGATTTTCTGTGTGCCATTTTTATCGAATACACCCTTTAATGCCCAAGCTTTAATTTATATAGAGTGTTAGAACATATAGTAAGAAGTATGGGGAATACTAAGTGTTTGAAAAACCTAATTATACTTAATATATAGCTTTTTTTCCTCTGTTCGGGACACAAACCACTGCACTATGGTCCAGATTACGAATTTACGAGGAAACATGCTCCCAGCGCCTAAACTTGAAACTTTACAGCAAAGTTATGTTTTACAACATGGTTTGTATTACTAAGGTCCATTTTGTGATGTTAATTAAAATAAGCGTGGTCCCCATTTTCACGAAAATACAAAAACTTACTTTTTCATTTGCAGAAAAAGACGTTTAAACTTTTCAGCAAAGTTGTAGCGCAGAAATTTTCATGGAATTTTGATACATAAATTTTTGATTTTTGATGATTTTTGCCCTAACTTTCTTATTTCAATTCCCACCGTAAAGTAGAATTCGTTTTATAACTTTTAAAAACGCTTACTTTGATGAAGGGTGATACGGTCAAAATTTGATCAAGGGAAAACGCGTGTAAATCGGTGAAATCGTTTATTTAAAAAATCAAATTAAATTTCTTTTTCAAGTTCAATTAGTATAAAATTCAGGAAAAATATTCAGTTAGGCTTCCGCTTTTCCAAATCCGAATTGCCGGGCCTTACGCTTGACCCCTGCCATCAGATTTTGTACAGCCACCTTGTCCACCTTCTTCGCCGCAGAAAGCCAGTTTGCCTTGAACTGCTGCTCGTCCTTAGCAGTTTTTTTGGTCTTCTTTAGGTTCCGCTTGACAATAGCCCAGTATTTCTCAATTGGGCGGAGCTCTGGCGTGTTGGGAGGGTTTCTGGTCCTTGGGAACCACCTGCACGTTGTTGGCGGCGTACCACTCCATGGCATTTTTACCGTAATGGCAAGATGCCAAATCCGGCCAGAACAGTACGGAACAACCGTGTTTCTTCAGGAAAGGCAGCAGACGTTTATTCAAACACTCTTTCACGTAAATTTCTTGGTTGACAGTCCCGGAAGCTATGAAAATGCTGCTTTTCAAGCCACAGGTACAGATGGCTTGCCAAACCAGATATTTCTTTGCGAACTTTGACAGTTTCGTGTGCTTGAAAATATCTGCTACCTTTCCCCTTTTTTTTGCCGTATAAAACTCCTGTCCCGGAAGCTGCTTGTAGTCGGCTTTGACGCAGGTTTCGTCGTCCATTACCACGCAGTCAAACTTCGTCAGCATCGTCGTGTACAGCCTCCGGGATCGCGCTTTGGCCGTCGTATTTTGTTTATCATCGCGATTTGGAGTCACTACCTTCTTGTAAGTCGATAGTCCGGCTCGTTTTTTGGCTCGATGCACGGTTGTAGACGATACACCCCGCATATTTGCGGCATCTCGGAGAGATAGGTTAGGGTTTCGCTTGGAAACTACCGGCAACTCTCTTTGTCGTCTCAGCGGCTTCCGCTTTTCGATTTCCCCCCGATCCAGACTTCCTGGCTGTCGACAAACGTTCCCCAAACACTTTAATTACATTTGCAACGGTTGATTTGGCAACTTTTAGCGATTTTGCCAACTTTGCGTGCGAGTAGCTCGGATTTTCGCGATGCGCGAGCAAAATTTTGATACGCTGCTCTTCTTGCTTGGACGGCATTTTGACAACTGAAGAGTGTATTCCAAAATCAAAATAGGAGCAACATTCTACACACACACCTTCAAAATGAGGGGTGTTCAGGTTTTTTAAATGCAAAATTGAAATAAATACGTCAAGTTGATATTGACCAAATTTTGACCGTGTCGCCCTTTATACAAATTTTGCCGCTAGTTTCAACCAATCAATAGTTATTGAAGTTTTTCTTCTAAAACCATTCCAGATTCAAATGTAATTTTTTCAAGATACAGAAATAACGTATTTCTAATTTGCACATATGGTAAACAATATAAGTTGTTCTTTCAAATGACGTCTTTAATTCATTTTGTGTTTGCCCCAATCATAAAAATCCACATTTGAAAAGGGCGTATTTTTTTTTTAGAAAAACTTCAATAACTATTGATTGGTTGTAGCTACCCAGCAAACACAGGATCGTATTTGATAGCGGATAAGAGTGCAAACTCCTCTTTCGGTGCCTTCAAATAAAAGTACTACGAAGCGGCAATTCGAAGAAAGTAGAGTGTGATACTATCACTGCTGGTCATGTTCTTGGTCTCCCATGGTGACCTTTTGACAAGGTGACAACCATGATCTTCGAGAGGGTACACATAAATGAAATTACATGAAAAAAAAACTTATACATATATAACTGTGTATTTTCCTGTTTTTTGAAGCGTTTTGACCGTGTAATTTTCTCATATAATTTTATATTCATCGAAAACCAAAACGCAAAACCAATTCAACAGAATGAAGCGCTCGGCTATGACCATCCGTAAGCATCTACTAGTTCTGCAAACACAAAAAAAAACACGTCACACTATGTGTCAATCACTGCGTGATTGACGTATTTTTACATACGTTATTAGTTTAGGGAGCCCGATACGCCCCAACGAGACACAGCACCCCCTGAGAAACGCTCAACCGGACGACCCAACTGTCACCCCAGAAAACATTTATTTCATCCCATTTAACCATCATCAGCAGCGAGGGGAGAATTACTGGTTCCTGCAAATGAGATGGGCCCCCATAATCCAATAATATCCAAACGAGTCAAAAAACACGAAAATGCTGCGGGGGAGCCAGCGATGGGGGGGGGGGCTTCTAATCGTCCAGTAAATTATTGTGTCTAATAAATTGCCAATTTCGAAACTGATACCAACAATCGAGATGCCAGTGAAAGCCCATAATCGAACAAGGGGTTCCGGACCATTAGCAAAATGCTGCTGCTTCTGCTGCTTGAAATCACATATTCAAATTCAATAAAATGTCCACCCTGGCCGGTCCCGAGGATCGGATTGGGACCGAAATTTTGTGGTGAATAAAAGCGTGAAAAATGTTTTCGTCTCTTTGTGGAAGAATCAGCGAGGACAATCGATGGGAGGAGGCAGAAGGGTTTCGCATCGTTTCGTAATTTGTGGATAACCAGTAAACACACACTCGCACACACACACTCACACACATCCAGCCGGGATCGGTCGTTTTTTGGATGGGAACGTTTGGTCGCGCTTATCGAATTATCCGATCGGATTCAATTTGTGTTGATTAGATTCGCAATTGCACCGGGACGCTGATTGTGTGAATTGGAATTCGGGTGCACATAGTTGTCGGATGCGGCCACCATTCCGGTCGTTGGTATGGTAATTACACACCCTTGCCGCACGGACCGGAGAATATGGTTACCATTCGGTCCAAACCAAACGGCTGTGCGTCAACTTCTCCGAAGTAGGCGTTGAATGTGACTGTGACAACTTTGTGTGTTCTTGTTTTTTTCTTTTTGCGTGTTTTGCTTCGTTGTCTAATGCATGTGTGCAGATCGTAAATCTGCCCTCGGAGCTCTCGATGCAGTTGCTGGTATGTGGTATGTTTCTTGGAGTCTCATTCATGGCGAGCGCAAATGTTTGGACGATGGAGGAAATTAAAATCATAAATTGTAGGCTACTTGGATGCTTTTTGTTGCCATGCCACTTTGTTGTCATGATTTGCGACTGGATTTTAATTACAAATACCGGCAGGATGCGTCGTACGGGGAGAGAGAAGGTTGCTAAACGGCACTTTATTTGCTTTGCATATTTTGTTCTTACATGGAACTTATATGTAGGATATCAGAGACATCTGTTTGCTGTTTGTAAAGGCAAAAATTCAATCTTTGGACTGAGAATAGACAATTTATGCCTAAGGATAAGTTGATAGAATTGCTCGTTGAATAATTCTATTAACTTTTGTAGTCAAATAACTGACCTGAATATCAATCTTGGAACTTTTCGAATCTCACTGATAAGTTAAACCAAATGAGCCAAACATTTGTTAGCCGACAATGAGCCAAATGGAAGATTTTGGTTTTGAACTGTTAACAGGATAATAAACTAAAACATGCCAAAATAGCACTGTTTCCAAGTAACATTGCCAAAACGATCCAGCTTTATTAAGTTTTATTAAAGTTTTAAGAAAGCTTCTAGTAATCAATTGGATTTTATTATGGCAGTTAGAAGTGCCAATAGGTTTCAAATTTAAATCACAGCTACCCAGCTGTGATCTTAACACCTTGTCTTCTAAAGTTCGTTTGAATCCTATCAAAGGTTTTATTTTGACTTTATGAACTCGTAAAATACTGCTTTGAAATGCCGTTTTAGGGCTTATTCATATCATCTTATTATGGTCAATTGAAAAAGCATTTTTAAACCCATTTTGCCTCCATTAAATGCATTAAACGGCAAATTGGCATTGAGGAAAGTCACCAAACGGCCAAATAGTTTTATAGTAGCCATTGCGAAGATAAATTGGCTTTTTGGCAAAACCTTGATTTCTTCCAATCGCCATATTGAAATATAAGAAATAATTGAAATGTGGAAAATAAAATACACCAAATTTAAAATGTAGTACAAATAAACTGTAGATTATTGACCATACCCCATACACTTAGTCTCAGGGACAGAAATTTACGCGAGATTTTGGTAGTGTGCAGTTTTGGCATTCATAGCATGATTAGCAATAAGAAAAACTCAATTTGTTTTGGATATTTTGCTATGAAACAAAATTTCCCGCAACACTAGAACTTTTTTCTTAGATATTATTTACTCAATGAATCAGAAGAGCAGAGAATCGAACAAAGCAGAACAACAAAAACCAACCACGATATCACCGTGAAGTTTGACAGCGGTCTCCATTTGGCTCTATGCTGGTTTTGATGGTAGCCACTTGGTTTTATGAAGGTTCTTAAGTGGTCATAACATATTTCACTAGAATATTTTCAAAATCATTATGGTATCGTAAAAGTTTTATTAATTTGTCTTCACAACCGTCTATAGAGCAGGCCACTTTGTACACAATTCGGCTTTAAAGATGCAAAGAGGAAGTTGGTGGACATAACAGTTTTGAATGTAGTTTAATCAACCAAGCCGGAAAGGGTGCTGTACGTCTGGAATAAAACCTAAAATTGTTACTTGGGTTATTTGTCCCATTAGTTTTAGGAAATGAAAATGATCGGAAAATCTCCAAAAGTAGGTATGACCAAACATCTTAACGTTAACCCTTATTAAAATCTTTTGAGTGAGATAAGTATTTCCTTTTAATTCCGTTATCGTTTCTTGTACTTGTGCTTGTGGTGTCTGAGTAGGAGACACGAAGGAAGTCTACTAGTAGAAGAATAGAGTATTTCCAGCCAGAAACGCAAAAAAAAATTGATTTGTCTCGACAGTATCCGGTTTTAATGATTTTTTTTCCATATGTAAAATTCCACCCAAAATTACATTTTTCATAAAAAAAATCCTAAAATTTCCTGAACTAATTTTATATAAAGGCTTATGTTAAATATGGATTTTACTATGTTAAATGTTAACGATTATTCTGATCAAAATCCCAAGTTACACACAAAACATCTTTTGAGAATGATTTATAATTGTTTGTATTATAAATGTATTATAAACGTATTGCAAAACTTTTCAAGTTTGGAGCGGTGTGTCACTCTCGTATTCTATATATCACTCTGACAAACGGTCGAGCTAAAAATACATTTTTCACTGCTGCAAGTGACAACCTTATTATTGTTCTTAAAAACATGGTTCCATACATTTATAATACATAAACAGGACAAGATTTTATGGGCAGTTTTATATACTGTTGAAATTACATTACACAGATAAAAAAAAACATTGAATTTTCTGCGTAATCTTATGCACGTAGAGGGAATGCTTGATTTGGCAGAAAATTATAGGATATTTCATGTAAATTTAAGCCAGATTGGATTGGATTGGATAACGCCTGAATCGAGCCTGTTGTATGAAATATTGCAAACTTTGTTATATACAAACATTGTTTACGCCTCCTTTGGCTTGGCATTACACGAAGCGAAATTTTACGCGCTTGTTAAAATTAATTCTTTTTTTCTGTGTACATCAACCATGTTTAGCAAAACTTTTTCTTTTTCTCAATACGCTGAATTTGTTATACAAGATTGTGGTTCCACTACCAACGGGAAGCATATCATAAATACTTAGAGTTTTGCTTTTCAACCATCTGAGCTGGCTTAGCAAAGAAGCTACAAACCTATCACGCCAAAGACTAGTGTTCTCGAATCCCACGCTTGGCGATGTTATATTTTTGTATGAGGATATTTTTTTTCCATTTTATGTTGTATAAGGCTACACTTTTTGCGCTTTTTGCGTCATATTGAGGTAGGAAATATAGTATTATATACCTAAGTTAATAACCTGTTTTTGTTATTAAACAGTACTTTCAACTTTTTTAATACAAGCTGTGTTGCTTGGGATGTCGTCTGAGAAGAAGTAGCATTAAGTGTTCTTCAAGAAAAAAAAACACACTGAAACTAAAAAATGTAGATTCATGCTAAAAATATATAAAACATTGCTTTTCTCGGACCACACCCCCCCCCCCCCCCCCCCCCCGCCCCCTCTGAGTTTTCAATTATTTTATTTTTAACCTTCCTAATGCATTAGGAAAAAGTAACACATAGTGCATTCAGGGTCAAAAAAGACCCAAGACTTTGCTTAGCTCCCAAATATTTATTTTTAAACCGATTTTTGGTATCTTGGTCTCAAATGAAAGGTAAAGATTCTTAGAACGCCATGCTGAGTTGTTTTATTTTTTGATTGGTCATTTCTGGACACATAGAAACCTCAGAACCGGTTGCGGTATGCATCCGAAGTGGACAATTTTGGAACCTCAAGTATTTGTACCGTTCGACGGTTCAAAATTCACGATTTTGAATACCGATCTTCAAAAACATCATGCTATAGATCAACTCTGGTACCGGTTCCGGTAGTGTCCAAAGTGGACAATTTTGAAAACTCAACTATTTGTACCGTTCGACAGTTCAAAATTCATGGTTTTGAATACTGATATCCAAAAACATCATACCATAGATCAACCAGGACATTTGGTCACATCCGGATACTCTGGAACCGAATCCGGTTGGGTCCAAAGAGGCCAATTTTGAAACCTCAAGTATTTGTACCGTTCGACGGCTCAAAATTCACGATTTTGAACATCGTTCTCCAAAAACATCATGCCATGGATCAACCGGAGTATTTGGCCACATCCGGTACTCTGGAACCGTTTCCGGTTGGGTCCAAAGAGGCCAATTTTCAAACCTCAAGTATTTGTACCGTTCGACGGCTCAATATTCATGATTTGGAACACTGATATCCGAAAACATCGTGCCATTGATCTACCAGCGAATTTGGCCATATCCGGATACTCTCGATGCCCCTGGGTAAACAGCAGTTCCGGGGGGTTGCATGGTTTGTTTTTTTCGGAGCGTTCCGATCACACCAATGTTATTTTTCAAAAGGCTCTTAGCCAATGGTTAAGAGGTGAACCAATTGTCCATTACACCGGTTCGTTTATCATATGCCCGGTTTAGCAAAATATCCGCGGTATTCAAAATGCGATATATTGTTGGTAATAGGTCAAATTGTAACTATTGTATTTTGAAATTTACTACTTTTGTAGATAAAATGTTGAGCTTTCAACATGATGTCACTACTGATGCTCTAAATTGCTGCTTGTGTTTCGTTGTGGATAACTTTATAAAGTGAACATGCATAAATTACGTAGCATTTTGGTAGGGTGTGAGGAGGGTTTCAAAAGTAGGGACGAGACATATATCAAAGAGTTTTTCAAAAGGGCCTATTTGATTTTGTTTACATGTTTTTATACAAAATCAAATAGGTTCTTTTGACAAATTATCCTATATATGAAAAAAACGAGTGAAGGCATAAGATCTAAGACAGGTAAAAATATGCTTCTTTATTTATGGATCACCCCAAACTATCTTGCTGGTGACGCCTAGTTTTGGGATTTGTTTTGAAATTAAAATGGATTCCATAACGCTCGTTTGTCAAATAGATAATATTACACTATTTAGCTTATTTTTTTCTGCTACTATTTTTTTTTTGTATTAAGAATTAACCAGGTACCCTTTGGTACCCAACGCTGAAAATTTCAAGAATACTAGTTCATAAGATACTCTTCCGCAGAACTGTGCCACTGTGCGGCACTCCTAGAGGTCGCTGAAAGCTGTTTTTACCCAAAATATATGCATTTTTAAAAGTTAGGAAAAGTCAGAAAATTTTAGAGTCTAAGTTTATTCCGTTTAGACATAAGAGCTTTTTTGAGATGTTGATTGAGCAAAAACGACCCGAATGCACAAGCATGGTTATATATAACATGTATCCTAAAATATAGTGGATAGTTTATGACGGTAACTTCTTAAACATTTTAAATTTTTATGAATTGTTTGAATTTTGTAAAGATGAGTATTTTTTAATATAACTTTACCAAAAATAGACATTAAAACTTTTTCGTAAGCCTTGCTGCTCTGAAGTTATTACAGAATTTATTAAAAGATAATTTTGTTATAATAACATTTTCAGCCATAATCATAGAAAGGGTGAGCTGTTTAGTGGAATACCTGTAAATAGAAATGAGAAGAAAAATGAGTATTTTGCGTTTAATTCCAACTGCTTTTATCGCTCATCTTGACAAATACGCGTATTAAGTCTATGTTGTGCGGACTTCTTCGATGTATTATACTCCCAGTCGAGTTATAAGAACACGACATTGAAGAAGTCTGCACATTGTAGACTAAATACGCGTATCTTTCAAGATAAGCAATAATGGTAGTTGAAATTAAATGTAAAATACTAATTTTTCTTCTAGAAGATTAGAAACTTGACAGATAAGGAGTTGCAAAATGGTGAGTCGCAAAAGAGCGCAAGTCCTCGCAACATAGCTCTGGTTCCGACAAGTTCCACCTCACTCAACAAACATAAGTGTCAAATAAAAGCTTGTTCAAACAAATTTGGAGAAGTTATTCAGCTTTCTAGAACAAAAGGCTGAACAACTCCTCCAAATCTGTTTAAACAAACAGTTATTCAGCATTGGTGATTTTTGGGCATGCTTCCTCGGGTCAAGAGATGACAAAGACGGCCAGCTAATGGGTTGCGTACTTAGTTGGTAGTGCAACCTGGGCACTGTTGTCCTTCTGTCTTCAGCTAGATTAAGGAGATGCGTGCCGAGCGTCTGTCTACCTAGGAGGTGTGGCTTAAACAGAGTCTGTCCGGGCATCCAGCAGCTGAGTAAAAAACGCTGTATTGTGCCAGCTATACTTAAGAAGACAGTCCTCCTAACGCGATGTAGGAAGCGCAACCCCGGTAAGGTAGCATGCTGAAATCTTATCCTATTATGACAAATGAAAATATTCTTTATACGGTGTATAATATCGGATCATCCATGGAGTTCCCAAGTATTATATAGTTATTTTAAATTATTATTTTTTTCCTTCATAGCAATTATAATGCTGATTCGTCTAGAATTGCAGCAGGACCATAATATGTAGACATGCAGACATTTTAGATGTAATTTTTGTTAACTTTTTATATTATAACATCGCTTTGCATTATTTTTTGTGCTATTTTTAGCTTCACATTTATGCATCTTCTTTAGTTTTAGCCCACCTAACCTACGTTTTGGTTTTGAAAAGATAGGCTGATTTTTTACTTTGGGAAACTAGGAGAATTTAAAAGTAACACTTCATTTGATCACTTGAAAAAAAAATAAAATATAAAACATTGAAACACTTTTTCAAATTTTCGCTAATAAACGCGAGCAAATTCCTTTGAATTCTACTACGAGCTAAAATTAGTTTTGATCCTTCATTTTCTATTGCAAAGATACAAACAATTATTCATGGTCCTTGTAGAATTAAAGAGTTATCGGAAAATTCAATTTCCTTTTTCCTTTTTATTTTCATTTTTTGTGGATTTGTTATGTTTCCGTTTTTGGGCAGTAATCATTATCATATGAAATTTATTTAGAATACTGTTGGCTAAAATTTTCTTTGCTATCTGCTAGGCTGCCTGGTTATCAACTTTCTTTCATTACATCACTTTAGAAATTTCAGTGAGCGAGATAAGGCGCTATAACCTTGGCAATAATTGCCAGGCTTTTGGTTCAAATGCTATCAGTTCACCCACAGACAAAAGGAGCATAAACTAACCTTTCTAGCATCTACGCTCCCAACGATAAAGTACAAATGATCACACTGTTTAACTCTACATAGAAGCGTTTGGTATGAGATGTCCACGCTTTCTTCCTTCCCCTGAATCAAAGGAGTAAAACGATTTTAGATCTTTCTGGAATCGCTATATTTCTTGGAATCATCTCTGCGGCACATACTACGAAGTCAAACGATGACAAGAAAAATGATGCATTCAAGAAACCATCAATTTCCAGGATGCTTTCAAAAACTGGCTGCGTTAGTGTGAGATTAGATTAAAGACTAGAAATTTGACAGATGGTGTTATTGAAAAATTAAAATCTTGTTGTAAAATATTATTAGATAATTTACTGCGAATCTGCAATAAGTGTCGTCCCCTGGTTAATTGTCCCTAGAAAAAAACCACCACCTTCAAATGATTTGGAAGTGCCACAAGTCACTGTTTCAGAACTTACACAAGAGGTTCACCGATAATGGTACAAATTTTACCGAGGGGATCACAAATGAGTGTATTGGAAGTAATGTTGCCACCCTGTATATTCATCTACCCAGGATTTTGCAAGCGGATGAACAAAACCCTTTCACGAGCTGATTTCTGAAAGGACTGGAGACAGGACAGTGAAGAGATCAACAACGGTCCTACAGCTGCAAGGCTGCACAAAGTCTCAAAAAAGAGATGGTATGTCTACGGTCGACTGTTTCGAAACTTTGAAAGCAATGATGAGAACTGACTTCCCGGGTCAACATCTGTATTTGCTGAAGCAATGGGCTAAGATAAGGTAGGACGCTTATTATGGTTAGCAGATTCTTATCTAAAAGCTTGTGAAATCTTGACGCCAGCTAGCGTTGAATGGTCGTTGAGATCATTTCAACATTTAAAATCAGCTGGAAGAGACGCACTGTTCCAGCAGCGGAAAAGATTTGCATAACTCCCTCACTGACTGAATTATCCAGAGCTACCTGAGCAGGACACAGCATCATGTGAATACCTAATTTTAATATCTTGATAACTGCCCAAGCAGGAAACAACAACATATGAATACCTAATTTTGATCATGATAATCTGGCCGGTATCATAAGCGAGCTCAGATTAAGAGGTAAAATACCTGAGCAAAATACCTAATCAATTGCAAGCAAGATATCTCTCTGAATAACAAAACTTGATTATTATGAATACCTGAGCTGTACTATTTTGGTATTGGCTTACCTCAATTTGGTATTCGCATAACATAGTGGGAACAATTTTATAGTATTATCCTCAGGTTTTTAGCTCCTAATCTGAGCTCTTGCCAGTTATCAAGTTATTCGTTTCTGCTCGGCTAGTGCTACTCTGAGTTATATACCAAAAGCATGGAGAAGGTTCGAGTTGGCTCTATTCCAAAAGCGGGAAAAAGAGATAAATCGACCACTAAAGCCTTAAGACCTATCAGTTTTTCCTCAGTTCCTTTCGCGAGATGATTAACTTCCATGTCTACTGGAATAATACTCACGAGTGCACCACTGATCTGATGTAACCAATAGACTCTTAAGAAAATTTTAGTAAATTTTGATTCAATGAAAAAAAAAATTTGGATGAATTCGATCGAATTTTTCGTTATTAGAGAAGTAACACTGAAAATATTTTTTCGTTAATTCTGTCTTGGACATTTCGTAAAAATGGTATTTGTATATAGGACATTTACTGTTTATTGTATTAAACATTCGTATTGGATGTTTTTAAGATAAATTCCAGCATTACGCAATATGCGTACAGTTTATGAATTGTGTTTCGTATTTATTTAGAACCCATTGTAAATATTACGGATGGTTTGTACATGCTAGTAAGAGATTATCAAGCATTTTGTCGTACGCATAGTTTTTCCAGAGGGTTTTCACCATAAGGTCGTGTCGAGTCACGTTCGCCTTTCATAATAAAGGTTTATTATTTTGTGTACATTGTAAATGTTTTTAGTATAAAGTGCATATCGTGCAGCGGACAAGTTACCGGGCCAACTGATCGCAAAGTAAGTAAATAAATTACTTCTTCTATTTTTGTGTTGTTGTTGCTGAATGAAGGTCCCCCTTCAAATCACACACTTGATAGAGCATTCTGTAATCTGGTCTATGCTAATTGTGAAAATATAAAATTTGAATTTTTTACAGGTAAGCACACAGAAATTGATTCAACATTATATGTTTACAAGTTTAGAAGCGGTTTCAACTCAAAGGTACAAAGTACAGTGGAAATCAGTGGATGTTTTGTATAATTATTTAACGTAATTGACTTTAAATTTCAGCAAACTAGAAGCGTATTGTCCGCATTCAGCAACTTAAAGCTGGAAGAGTCCCGATCTACCAACAGAAGTACTAATATAAGCAGTAGAATTTTTTCTTATTGCAAAGCACGTTCCAGCGGAAAAACGAATTCGGAGTTCGTTACATATTTTCATCAAGTTCCTGGACAATGCAAAACTGTTCTGGTGAACAAATAAATTCTTCACTAATTTTGTAGTAGATGTATTGACGTTCAACTCAACTGAAATATAGGATAGCTAAGATATTTCACCATGTATATAAATGATTCTACCTTACAATTTTAGTGAATCTACTGTTTTTAGGTTAAGGATCTTCGTCCAACTCAGAAATCTAGCTCGCTGTAACATTTTCATTAATTATTCGTTTTAACTAATTATTTGATTCGCTCTTACCAGTTTACTCAATAATTCATCTATCCTGCTTCGGCAAATGGTCTTCGAATATTTCGATCCTAGTTAAAAAAATAATATATATGTAAATTTTAGCTTCATGCTATCCTTTGTTCCATACTTACTGGCTCAGTACTTAGGTTAAGCAATATATTAGAGTAAGCAATCTATTTTTAAGTAATCCTAGGAATAAGTTTACTTCTAGGTTTTTTAATATTATAAATATAAATTCAGTTTAATTAAATAAAATTTAGCAGTAAGTTTATAGAATTCTATTTAAGCGATTCACTACACGTTCGTTTCTTTTCAGTATTTCTTCGCTTGTGTCTCCTTCTTCCTTCGATATACTTTTTACTTCTATCTATCATTTCATCTGTCATTTTCTACTGTCATTTCTAATTGTCCGTTGTCCCGCAGGGTTGTTACGACATGTATCGATGAAGCCAGCAGGGCGACCAGTAATACTGGTGATCGCGGCAACAGCAAAACTATGCTCTTCAGTGTTGTCGGATTCCAATTTTAATAATTTAGAAATATCTAGCTGGATGAACCTGGCAATTATGGACAGATCGTTCCAGTGATTGACGTTTCAATTACATGTTTCAATGTTTCCTTCTAATTGAATAAACCAAGCCCCATATATTTAGCCGTCGTTTGCCTTCTACATATGTTCACAAACAGTGTTTACTGCTGTCCACTGAATTCCTTACAAAACATTCGTCAGTTTCCATTTGGCTATCCTTTGTTTTGTAATATTAACGATTTCGTATTCGATAAGTACTCTTTATATTAGTATTTTGAACGAAAGTTTGATTAATTAGTGTGAGATATTCGTACATGGAACGATGTTCAGTAATTTTTTCACGAAAGATTCGTATTTCATCATCGTATTAATCGTGTATTGTATGCATATAATTTCGTAAGCATACCAATGTCTCGTATAATTTACAATGTTCAAACATGTTCCAAACAAATCATTTTTGTTTGTTTTTGATCTTTTCGTTTACCATACGAAATTAAATTAGTAAATCATCTGACAGATATGACGAAAATAGCTTTATATAATTTATAAATTAGGTTCGTTGCTGAAAACAACGAACTTATTGGTACACTGAACAATCGATTTCGATGCATAAACTAAATTTTATTTTCAGTGTACGCATGCTTGAAAGTGTCGCAATAATTATCGACTCACCTTTTAAGCTAATCAGACAATTATCTCAACAAACATCGGTGTTGAATTAGAGCTTGTTCAAGCAAATTTGGAGAAGCTATTCAGCTGTTTCTTCTAGAATAGCTGAATAGCTTCTCCAAATTTGTTTGAACAAGCTCTAAATCAACACCGATGTTTGTTGGGATTGAGCTATCCTGTTTTTAATAAAAGGAAGAAGACAACAGTTCTTGCAGCTCAGTCCGCCATGAGAAATAGATTTGCAACAATTCTAATACCTTGGCGCTGATACAGGGGAAGAACAAATACATGGAACTACAGGGTGTCTTACAATAGGTGTCACTAAAACTAAATAGGATGACAGCAAAGCAAATCAACCAAACCATTGATTTTTCATTTGAAAGATACATGTAATAGAAATAAACTTTAATAATTCAATTTAAATCTCTCGCCCTTTTCCTTGATAACTTTGCGCAACCGCTTTGTAAACCTGTACGATTTCCTGAGAAATTTGATCCCAAATATCAAACCATATTTTTCTAGAATCGCTCTTAAGTAAGCTTTTTCATAGGGCCTATATGTTGAAACATATAATCACAAGGAAGGGCGAACCTATAGAAACCATCAAGGTGGTGGATTTGCAAGTAAAGTTTCTAACCAAAACCCTACCCGCCGCGCAAATTCCTTTACGACAGAGTAAACTCTCACGAGCTGAACAGTGGTTAATACGGATCGCTCAAGGTGAAACTTATCCAGACGAAGTGAAGACCCTATTACGGAATCACAACTTGCCGAAAGAAAACTGATTCCAATCGAGATAGCAAGCCAGCTTTACAAGTCTTCTCCTTTGCCGACGAGTTTGGCATCCTGCGTGTGGAAGCGAAGAACTGAAAATGTCATCTACGCTTCGTTCGACGCTCGCTTTCCTGTGATCATGCCCAGGTATCATCCGATTACATATAGGATCTTGGACCACTATCATCGGCAATACGGGCACTCCAATAGGGAGACGGTGGTCAACGAAGTGAGACAACGATTCGACATCCTACAGTTGCGTTCGATTGTGGACAAGGTGATGAAGAACTGTCAATGGTGTAAGGTCAAGAAGTGTCGTCCATTGACACCTCGAATGGCGGCCCTTCCGGAACAACGACTGACACCGTATGTGAGACCCTTTAGTTATGTCGGGATTGATTACCTAGGGCCTCTTGAAGTGACAGTAGGGAGGAAGAAAGGAGAAGCTGTATTCACTTGCCTAGTTGTTCGAGCCGTCCACCAAAATCGCATTTGATCTTTCCTCGCAATCCTGCATTATGGCAATAAGACGATTCGTCCGTAAGCGGGGTTCGCCAATTGAGATATTCTCCGACAATGGCACTAACTTTGTTGGTGCCAGTCGAGAACTTGGCAGACAAATAAATAGCGATTGTGCGGAAACGTTCACAACTGCTCGGACAAAGTGGACATTTAACCCACCTTCAGCTCCTCATATGGGCGGAGTGTGGGAGCGGATGGTGCGAAGTGTAAAGGAATCAATGAAAGCTCTCAATGGCGGTAGAAAAATAAATGACGAAATTCTACTTACGGTCTTGGCAGAGGTAGAAAATTTCATTAACTGTAGGCCGCTTACCTATATGCCACAAACTTCGGCCGATAACGAGGCTCTCACACCCAACCATTTCATATTCGGGTCGTCATCTGGAGATCACGAGCCAGAACAGAGACCGGTAGATATCTCCGAAACTCTTCGGAATAGTTACCAGCGAGCGCAGTTTTTAGCAGATGCCGCCTGGGGACGGTGGTTAAAAGAATAGTTAACAAACGGTCCAAATGGTGGGATGAAACAAAACCAATCAAGGTTGGAGACTTGGTGTACGTTGCGGAAGGAAATCGGAGAACCTGGATTCGAGGATGTGTCGAAGAAACCATCGTTGCCAAGGATGGACGAGTAAGACAAGCAATAGTTCAGACTACTGCCGGAAGGTTGCAGCGTCCTGTGGTGAAGCTTGCCGTGATGGAAGTATCAATGAGAAGTGAATCTGGAGAAGTTTCAGAAGGACCCAACCAGGACCCACGGGGCGGGGGATGTTCTGGCAACTCTTCCTCGGGAGGTAATGGTCGCAGCAGCCCTGCGTTACTTCACAGTGACGACATATACAGCGAGACCGGAAACGTCAAAGTCGATACTCTCGCGAAAGGGAAAATAGCAGTGAATCCGCATGTACGAAGGCATTTATAATTTCTTACGATTACGCTCTAAGTTTTGTTTTCAAGTTAATACATTTACTAAAATTAAATGCATTGCAATCTGTTGTGGTTAGGAGAAAAGAAATTGCGCAGGTGAGAAGGTGAAATTTATCGAATTATAGGCATACTAACGAAGTGTAATCTACGTAGCTATTACAGTAGAGGTTAGGTGGAGCAATCATAGGCAAGGATTTAGTAGAAAACCGTGTCCAATCGGTATACAACGTACCCGAAAAGTGGACCTAAATTGAGTAAAGGGATCGGATTCCTGTGGGAGGCAGAACTATGTATATTCATGACATGATAATGTTTCTCTTTAATAATACATTTATAACTCGTTTTAGCTTTGAGCAGATGAGATCAAATTCGCCGCTTCAAAGACTCTACTATCCGAACAACCTCCCGAGGAAGAGTTGCCAGAACAGTAGTCAAGTAACTTGAAATCAGATGAAGATGCAGGCCATTCTTCATTTGTGATGAAATCGGGCAAATTTTCCGCACACTACGCTTGTGTCTTCTTTCCTTTGTGAGCTGGAGCTGAGTCCTGTAGGAAACAATATGGTGTATTCTCATTCAGCGGTGAAGCATGAGGAAGAAGATGGTTCTTCAAAACCTGCTCGATGTAGTATTCAGTGTAGATTTTTACGTTAGGTTCTATGAAAAGAAGAGAAAGTTTTCCCCAGGCGCCCCATACCATAATTTTCGATACATTCTGATAGCGTTCTACAGATAGTTTATCTCTTGAAATATTGACAAGACTTTTGCCATGCACACGATCATTTTGTTGATTATGACTGTCCTAAAGGAGGAAGAGCTTTTCATCCGAAAATAAAATCTCGCAGTCACCGTGCCGAACCAAACCATATCTGCTTCTTTGGACCCGGGCTTGCTTTTGACGCTCCGTTAACCCGTGAACCCGTTGTTTTTTGGACGACTTCCAGATCATGTCTGAGGAGCCTGTTCATTGAAGCAGACCCTAAAGCAATTTGTTTGCTCAATTTACGGTCAAATACGGCCGGATTACGTCTTATTCGTTCCTTGAGCCGTTTCAAGGTACGCAAACAAAACGCTTACTCACTCCAAACTGCTTAAGGCTATTGAATATCTGTCACGGTTCAAGGCTTTGCAAATGTAATTTTAAAACTTGCTCTCCTCATGGCTTCGATGGTAGCTGATAAATATAAACAAACAGAATTGCATATTTATTTTCAGCGATAAGCTGTCAAAAGAATACAATCAAAACGGCGTATTATCAACTCCGCTGTTAAAACTACCCCGCTGAAATAAACCAAAACTGAAATAGGTGACACCTATTGTGAGACACACACTGTAAATAAATGTGAAAATTTCAATAAGGGAACTCATTTTAAAGGAATCAAATTCCATGTGAACAATCTGATTGAAGATGATAGCTTTGTCGACTTGTGTTGCACATCACTCGTTAATTATTGTCGCATTTCTCCTTGCGGCTTGCATCTTCTCAGATGCAAGGATGTGTAAGAATAAATATCTACCTTTTTCAATCTTCATTTCAAAGCAATCGAAATGTTCCAAAGGGTGTTCATCTTTGGTGAACCAACATGTGCAGTAGAACCGACTATTGAATTCCATTCTCGGTTGAACGTAGTTTGCATTCCAATTCATCATCTCGCCCAACCGAAAACCACTAACCTTCTGGAAACTGATCCCTGGCAACAACAATACCTGGGACAGGGGCTTTTGATATGCAAACGAACCTCCGTCCCACATGATGATCCCCTGAACGTAATCGAGTTTGACCGCAATTTTTCGATAATTATGCTAAAGCGGGGTAATTCAATTGCAACAACCATTTGAAACGCGTTATTTCCGCAATGCGTTTGTTTTGCCTCTTTGATCGAGTGGGTACACGCATAAATTGAATTATTCGTTTATTAGAAATGGTGAAGGGGATTATGGCCCTCAAACAAAATCATCGAATAAGTACCGGTGAATAATGGAAATTTGGAAAATTCTATAAACGGAACTAATTTAATATTTTGCGTGTAGCTTAAGGGAATCGGCCTCGGTCGGAGTCGTGTTCAATTAAAGTTAATTGGTCAATTTTTGACCGATGACTTTTATTTGATATTCCAATCACCTAGAATTATTGTGCTGATTAAATAACTCAGTGGAATATATGAATCCATGGCCTACTTCAGCTCGAGTGAAGAAATCAAATTATAAATCTCAGTTTGAAAATAACCTCTTAAACCTTTCACTTTGACTTCCGCTTTGGAATTCCACTCACGAAAAACAACAGCCTGCTTCGACTCAGTCGGAAAATACTTCTCAAGAAATCAAACTCCTAGTTCTGTTTGCGCATAAAATTAACTGTGATTTCCGCGAGAGGGCACGCATCGCTTGATTTCGATTTCCTATCTCTACGATTGCGAGGGTAAATAATTGCATGCTTTCACTGCGAGAAATTACATATTTGGCATGTATAATCTCATACATTCTATTGCCGTTTTTCACGGTAGCAGTTTGGAGGAGGACGGAAAAAAGTCCGTTACTTCTACGTCAACGACCGACGATGATGCTCCGGTTTGTACGTGAGCAATTTGCGAAATTTCGACGTATTTTATTGAAATTCCAGACTAGGCGCGGGAGTCAAAACGGAATTCACTGGCCGAGGCGGAGCCGATTGGAATCCGTCATCGCAGAAGATGGATGTGATTTTCATACTGTGTTTTCCTGGCAATTGACGGGCGGAGCAGCGATTTAGGTACGGTCCGGGCGGTGTTTTCCTATTTCTTCAGTTACATCACGAATTCACTTGGTACTGGTACGTAAACAATTTCAGTTATCCGTGAAAAAAGGAAGCAAAAGTGTGTTTTGCGTGGAAAATACTCGAGCATTCCCTGCGAGAACCGTGAGGTGAATTAGGCAGGTACAGTCAACTCTCCGCAGGTCGCCTTTTTTCTCCAGTAGATGAGGTGCTTGAGAATTGAAGCGAAAAAGTTTCCTGGCCTACTTAGATGGTGCGTCCAGAAAAGTTTCACTATGAAGCTCTCGACGATTCATTAAGTCGGTTGTTTCTTCGGTGTCGATTTGGTGAGGGTTGACTGCGATTTAAGGTTCAAGTCAATAAATTGACGTACAGCATTTTCCTAAAGACTGTATTCGATGAAATTTGGACACCGCAATTGTTCATAACTTTTAGCGCTGGGTAAAAATTATTGAAATTTTAACTGAATGTATTTCACCGTGTTGTGTCAATTGTATAATGAGTTTCGTGAAAATCGGTCGAGCGATTTCAGTATGGCTTCGAGTGAAGAAATAGTGCGCCAAAAAATTTTGGGCGCTCACTTCGAAAACCCAAACGCTTCTCATCGATGGATCGGAAAACAGCTTCCGGAATCGCACATTCAACCGTATCTCATGTGATCAAAACGTTCAAGGACCGTAAGACAACCAAGCAGAAAATGGAAGTGGCAAAAAACGTGGTACATCAAATCCGGAGAAGGCCAGGATGGTTTTGAACCAATTTAAGCGTTATCCCAACATTTCGATCAGCGATGT
>JASCZW010010970.1:0-34019 GCA_034211315.2 Aedes japonicus | reverse complement strand
AGGAACAAACGTATGTGACGTTTTATGCGCTGAAAAGTAGGGTATGTGTCCCAAAACTGTGCCTAATATGCGACGATCGATTCCATGTTTAATTGTATTGTGAGACTTTGGAACTTTGGTCGTATACTGACAGGGAAGGAGGAACTGTCTCTATCGTCTGCATTCTAGATTAGGAGCGGCCGCTTTCGAGTGTCTTTCATGCAGGCGGTGAAAGCATAATTATACTCTTGCACGATGGTCTGCCGACGAAACAGGGAGTTTAGGTTTTTTTAACAGAATTGCGGAGAGCCGGATAAGTTCGGCGCAGCTTTTACCGAGATGAGGAAGATGAGGAATCGTGTTCTTGATTGGCACCCGGTTAATGGCAGAATGTGCTTGTTGAGGATCAGGGGCCGTTTCTTCAACATACGCATAATCAATGTCCACTCCTCCTATCTTGGAAGCGCTGAAGACGACAAGAATGCTTTCTACGAGCAGCTGTAACGCAAATACTATAGTTGCCCTCAATTTCTTTAATAATCAATAACGGCGCCGGCCACGTTCCGCAATCAGTTGGGAATAGGGAAGGAAAGTTAGTGTGACCTTTGCTGATTAGGGATCATGTTTACCTCTGCTTCCCCACAAAAGTCACAGGAAAGAGGTTTTTCTATGTTAGTAAGGTAGGGCTCGATGGATCAGGATTCACCTTGATAAGTGATGTGGTCATATAATATAGTTCATTTAATTCAGGGGACCAAAAAGATCACAATTACCTGATTCGCTGCGCGTTTTTGAACGCACGTACCAACTCTCAATTGTCTGAAAACTGGTTAGCGTTCTGCTTCTTCCGCGGTACCTAAATGATGCCTATTCAAAACGGCCTACCCCTTCATTATCATCAGAATATCCACCTGCCGGTGAATGTTTGACTGAAACCCCCGGCACCGCAGCCACTCCCGGCTCCACCGGCCTGCACCCGTCCACCAAACTCAACTCCAGGACCCGGGAAAATCCCTCCGGACACTCGGCATCCCAAAAACACAGATGCCCGGCAAACCTATCCCGGCAAACCAGCTCCACCACCAACACGGCATCGCTGCAGATACATTTGCAACTGTGGAACTGTATCCACAGCAACTCCACGTCGGCAATGGAACCGGTCTACCAAGAGAAGCCCGCCGAACAACGGCGCCCGGAGAGACCCCTACAAGTCCCGGAGCCGAGCCTGGCAGACAGGCAATAGCCGGCCAAGCCAAGAACGGCCAGGGTGACGATACAGTTAAGGGTCAAACACGAATCACTCCGATAACAATTGTGTTATAATATCGGAAAACCCAACGAAAGCAAATGCACGTCAAACTTGCTACCCTAACCTATTATGGTAATCTGAATAACCGAAAAAGTTCGAATCAAAAGATGTATAGGAATAAGTCGACGCACCTCTTGTGATCAAGGTTGTCAGTATTGTCAATTGCATTTTTCGACAACTAATTATCATTCTCTTAGGAAAAAAGGGAAATAAATCAGTAAAATGGAAAGCGTTCACCCGGATAATCAGCAAAAATCAGCAAACGTGTACCAATCGGTTCGTTTTTGAAATCCATTTACACCGGATTTTAGTTCTATTCAACACACAAATGATGTTTATGTTTGACTTTGGTCATAAACATAGCATCCACTATCACACGCGACGGTTATTATAGAGATTCTAATGCGGATAAATTTCATCACACCAAAAATACGGCAAAAGACGTGACAGCTCACCAAAGCCCAACCGTTCGTGGTCAGAGCTTGCTGCGATCTTTCTCAATGTACAGGTAGGCCACTAGGAGAAATACAGACCAGTAATTGGCAAGTGGCAATGAACTAACGAACGAGAATGGCCAAAGACTTATAGATTTTGAAGACGAACCTGAAGATCACCACAACAAACTGAATCGCAAATTGATTTTCTGATCGATGGAAGACACTTACCTATCGAAACGCTAACGTTGACTCGAATCACTATTTAGTCATGGTTAAAAATGCGCCCAAAAATATCCGTTGTTAACAACATTTGCTACCGGCGCGCACCACGGTACAATTTTGAACGACCGAAATAGTCAGAAGTCGCAACGAAAAGAAAGTTGTCGACGATATACCTCTTGAAGATCGTTGAAATCTTGCAAAAACAGCCTTACAAAACCTAGGATACGAGGAACGCAGAAGACGAAACGACAAGAACGCAGCCAGAAAACAAATTCTGCAACGCAGTACCCGACAGAACGTGGAACGACACAAGATGAAGCGTAAACAACAGTCTTGTGTATTTCGCGCAAAGAAACGCCCCTGGAAGAAGCAAAGGAAGAGGAGATTGAGCTGCTTTACCACTCACAACGCAACACGTTCTTCAAAAAGCTAAAGACTTCGAAGGGAAGTTTTGTTCTGTGTGCCGAGATGTGTAGAAGCTAGGACAGGACCTGCCAGCTGTTAGTGCAAAAACAAAACCATTTACCTGTCAAAAAAGACCGTTTCTTATTGGTCGCTGTAACAACCGCCTCTACCGCCTCCGTCGAGTTATATTACAACCAAGGTGAATTTAATACTTCAGGTGGTCTGTTTTCTTCAGTTTGTAGGGAAGACGGGTGGAGTAGCGGGGTATCAAATGAGATTTAGCAGTGGAGCGAAAGAGTAAGGAACACTCAATAGTGTATTACGCACATAATGACAACTGTTTATTGCAATTTTGCCTAAGAGTGAAGAGTTCTAAATGAATTTAAACGGTTTGGGCTAAACGTTTTGTTTACAAACATTGGCACGTGCACTTTCCCCCCGAAATAATGGTAAACAAACCGTGCAGCCTGACGCATCATATCCCATGGCATAGAACACAGGCCTGGCAGTGTGAAACTAATCATCTCCTTTACTTTGTTTGTTTTAAAATGGAACTGCGAGTTTGACATCACAGGCACTATTACATGGGTGTAAAGGAGACTGCTTCAGTTTGCCAGACCAGTATGTTACTTGATATGGATTGTATTAGTATGCGTTTAAACATGGCTGAAATTCTCATTAACAGTATTGAGACCACCTGAAGTATTAAATTCACCTTGATTACAACCAGGGAGTTTGTTGTTGGTATGGCGGTGTTGCTAGTAGTCACTGTTTTTTCACTTTTTTCGTTTGTGACAACTAGAACAAATGCGGAAATAGAAGTTCACTTTTGCAGTGGTTTATTTTAAATCAGTTCGAAATGAAGTTCAAAGCGATACATTGTGGTCACAGTGACGTGTCACATCCGGGTCTCCATTTTCATCGGTTCCCGAGCGATCCAATCGTTCGTCGAGAGTGGGTGAAGGCCTGCATTTGGAACGCAAGCGAGGAAGACATTCTCTTGATTAAGCTTTCTCCCCACAGCAGAATTTGCAGCGTAAGCATCAATGCAATTCAATGAAACCTCATAAATTAACGATAAGTTTGATGCAGCTTCATTTCCCGAACGGCAAAAGAAATGCCAATGGAACTTGGAATATTCCAATTGCCGTTTAATTTTTAATTTGTTCCAGAACATATTTGAAATAATAAATGAGAAATATTAATCGATATAAAAAATATTAAGATCATTAATTTTCTTGCAGTGCCTTTTTTTAATGCTTAAAGTATATCCACATTGTTTCTCTATGGCTAGAAAAAAAAATTTATACCGTGAGTTATGGAAATCACATGTTTGCTCATACTAGAAAATGATAAACTGTTGGGTTTTTGTATAGCTCCTCCTTAAAATAATATAGCTCGGTATCGTGTTCGAAAGAATTTTCTTTTTCTATCCCAAAGCCATGTTAAATTCCATTTACTGTAATGGAGAAGTAAAAAATCGGAAAGAAATTTCTGCAGCAGTATCCACCTGAAAAAAACGAAAAATAAAATTGTAATTTGTAAGGTTTCCACGCAAACTAATGGGAGCTGTCACTTTTACTTTTGGAAAAATATTCCGCTCAATTATTCCGTAAGTGAAGATGACATTTCGTTCCATGCAGATCAATTGTCAAAATTCCGCTTGGTAATATTGAACAAAATTCCGTAACCTCTCTACTTTTTAAGTCAATACTGGCCTTATTATGATAAAGCTTAAGAAGATTCAATTGTAACGCGTATTATTTTTTTGATTTTGTGATATCATCCTTTTCTTCCCTGTAAGACAGTTTTGTATTCTTGGAGCCTTAAATTCTTGAACCTCTCCTTTTAAAATATTGACAATTTTCAAACGTTTACTTTGTTGAATATTACCAAGTATTTTAAAAATATCGACAAATTTTGCCTATTTTTTTAATTACTTTATTTTCCATAGGATTACTTTGTAAATATATCTGGCAACACTGGAGCGACCCCCGTATCATAGCAATCATAAATTTATAAGAGGTCATCTCTCTCTGAGCTGGCAGGTCCTGTCCTAGTGTAGAAGCAGTGATGGTAATCTTTTCACGGATGAGTGTAAAGTGATCGAAAAATTGAGGAAGCACTTCGATGAACATCTGAATGGCGCAGATGAACAAGCAACCGAAACAGAGAAAATTCCAGTTGCAGCAAACGAAGAGGAAGTACCAACTCCAACTATAAATGACGTTAACGAGGCCATCAAACAGCTAAAGACCAACATAGCAGCTGATACTCTTTACTTGCGTCGCAACTCATCAAGTTGGGACCTGGGAAACTGACAAGATTAATGAACCGAGTGATTATAAAAATTTAGGATAGTGAACAATTCTAGGGTTTTTTTTCATTAGGGCGAATCTGAAATTGAGAGACTCTCTTTGAAGACATTCTCTTTCATTCATATGCCATTCAGCTTTACGTCTACAATTTGTAGAGTATGCTAGCCCGCACTGTTGTGTTTCTATCTGTACTAAAGAATTCCTCAAAGTTTTAAAATGGCGCTGGAATTAATGGAAGAGAGCGAGAGAGGAGAGAATCTCTCATTGTTAGATTCGCCCCAATGAAAAAAAACTAGAAGGGACAGCCCAATGGGGTTGTACGCAAAGTTGACGTAGGACTACGAAGCAATGTGCAATCTAGATCGCTTGATTGTTTAAAGAGTGCCCGAAATGGTTTCCATCCAAATCTAATTCCCATATACCTTTATTGATATAGCCTGTCTTGGTATTTACATTCATACATCTTGCTTTCACTGCAAATAATATGTATGACATATGATATCACGATACTATATATCACGTAATATACCTTGTAGTGCGAATGAGTTATTGATCATTTAAAACTTTACCCAATGGCTGGTTTCGTTCACCTCAATGCATACGGTTTCTACTAGGCCTATGTGTGCAACACTGCTAATGTCGAAAACAGCTTCGGCACACGAAAGATATTTTTCGCAATCAAACAACCCAAAACCAAGCCCCCAGCACTCCCAAAGACATGTCAACTCTCTTTCCAGTTGTTTTGATGGCCCTGAAAAGGGCCATTTTGGGTTCAAGGGAACAGCTACGACCACCACCTCATTTCGTCATGTAACTGATTTACCTCGTGAAGCCTCGTGTTTGGCTAGCTCTCCCGACAGCATGATCGAAAGGCGGTTTGAATTTCCAGAGACGTCAGGGCTATCCGCCAATTGATTTAAGTCAGTCGGGCAGCTACGCTTTCAATCCGCTCGGAAAGGTCATTTGCGAAGCTGTTCATAATGCCTATCGCTTTGGAGGAAACGACCGAATTGGGTTAAAATGCTTCAGCACCCGGTAGATAAGGTGCTATACATTTTCTTTTTCCAAACCCTTGCTGCAGATGGTTGTGGTCTATTTGGGGAATCAAAGTCTTTTATTGCCGATAGACGTCTAGGTCGAAATAATGCCAATTGAACGATAGACCAGCATTGGGAAGTAAATATGTAAGAAAATTCTACAGTTAACTCTTCAGATAGCATTTGGTGGCCCTAAAAAGGACCGATTGGTTTTAATAATGATACGGCTCTGGTTGTATTTTGTACGATGGTTGAGAGGGCCACAATCTTTTACGCGTAGAAGATAACTATGGAACCACATACTTGCAGCCATATGCTGCGACATTTCACTTTCTCAAAATTATTTGATTCCTATCGAATGATTGAAGTTTCAAACAGCCCGATAGGAATATTCAACCAAACAAACCCTTTAATAAGCAAGCTGATTTGGTCGTGCTGAAAAGGACGAATATAGTTGACGGGAAGGAAACATTGTTCGCGATTGAACTTGGGTTTTCTTGGATCAGCTCCTCGTCGGTGCGGTGGCCATCTGCAGGTGACGTGGGATAATCCTTGTCCCGCTGTTGTCACGGGCGGCTTTTTCCCATCAACTCGTAGGCTTAAGCAGCCTTCTTTCTTGCAGCGCATTGACGGCAGGTTGGCGGTAGTATCGGCCCAAATAGCCAACTGCACCAACCTCTCTTGATGACGACTACTCGCCAGTGCATCCTACAGTGTACTCGCTCGCCTACTGCGTTGCAAAAGCAGATGTTGCTGTGCACAGAACTACGACTACCGTAATACTGAATTAAATTTTCTGGTAATGGCGTCGGATGCTATTGCACGAAAGAAGGCGGTAAAAACGAAGTCAATGTGATACAAATTGCATCAAAGGGGCCGAACTTCTGTTATTGCGCCACAATAATTAGTTTTAATTAGTCTTAACAGAAATATTCTTAATTACCTTGCCACTGCCAACAACTAATCCGCTGACACAACTAGGAACTACGACGAACCCAACATGGTCGGTCTCTGACGTGTCGCAGTTCGGCTCGAACTATCCCTTCTAGAATTTCGTTCGTTAGTTGTTCAACGTTCTTTGTGATACACTCCAACACACGGCGTTAAATGAATGCCATGTTCAGCTGTGACGTGGTAATTGAATTACAAACAGCACAAGAGAAAAATTCATCCAAATAAACTCTTTAGTTAAACTGATTTGGTCGTCCTGAAAAGGACGGGTTTAGTTGACGGGGGAGAAATAGTTTCCATAGATTCCACTTAGGTTTTTCGGGAATTTGGTCTCGTTACGGGCGGCTTTTTCCCGCCAATTCGCAGGCTTCAGCAACTATGTTCTCGCAGGGAAGTTGACAGGAGCATCGGCACCAACAGCCAACTGCACGACTGCTCGCCAATGCACCCTCCAGGGTGCTTGCT
Source organism: Aedes japonicus (assembly GCA_034211315.2). Lineage (NCBI taxonomy): Eukaryota > Metazoa > Arthropoda > Insecta > Diptera > Culicidae > Aedes > Aedes japonicus. The sequence goes on along the minus strand of JASCZW010010970.1, from coordinate 26,896 downwards.
GCCGCTAACTGCTCAGCTCCACGACTGTTGTAAGACTGAATCAAAATTCTGCAAAGAGCTGGTATGTAGCGTCAGATGCTATTGCTCAAAAGAAGGCGGTACCAACGGAGGCACTGTGATACAAATTGCATCAAAGGGGACGAACTTTTGTCATTGTGAGACAATAATTAGTTTTAATTAGTGCACGCTAGACGGATGATTTTCTTAACAGAAACATGACTAATCTGCTTGCCACTGACAGCAACTAATTCGGTAATATGCACAACTAGGAACTATGACGAACTCAACCACATGGTCGGTTTCTGACGTGTCGCAGTTCCGGCTCAAATTATCTTTTCTAGAACTGAAAAATTCTGGTTGAAAAAAGAAGATGACACCGAGTGGTAAATCTGACAGCTCCCATGTTAAAGTATAGGACGAACATTTTAAAATGCTTCTAAATAATTCAAATGAAATTCTAATTGAAAGCGGTTTACTGTATGATAGAAGAAACATCCAGAACTGTACAATCCCCCATTGTACAGTTCTGGATTTTTCTTCCATCATACAACAAACCGCTTTCAGTCTAGAATTTTATTTGAATTTTTGAGAATTTTTTAAATTGTTCGTCCTATGCTTTGACATGGGAGCTGTCGAATTATCACCACTCGGTGTCTTCTTCTTTTTCAACCTGAATTCGTCAATTTTGTTCGTTAATCCTTTGTGATATATTATGGGACACGGCGTTTAATGAATTCTATGTTCAGCTGTGATGCGGGAATTGAATTACAAACAGCACAAGAGAAAACCTCAACCAAACTCTTTAATTAGTAAGCTGGTCGCCCTGAAAAGGACGGATTTTGTTGACGGGGGAATAATAGTTTGCGATTCCTTTTGGGCTTTCTTTCTTCGTTCAGCTCCTCGTCTTTGCGGATGGCCAGCTGCTAGTGACGTGAGATGATTCTGGTCTTCTTGTTTTCCCTACCGGCGTTTTCCCACAGACGCGCTCCTGCAACACGTCTGTCGCATACGGATGCACAGCGTGAACTGATTGGTTGGTCGTTCCCACGTGTTCGATAATTGCTGGCACGGTTACTGTGGTAGAATGAACCAATCAGAGCTTAGCGCAAATATGATGTCATTTTCCACCAATAGCTTTGTGCGTTCAGAAATTTGTGTGGGACGGGGAAAAGTTATTTTGAAGAAGAAGAAGACATTTGTTACTCGTTTCCTATGACCTTGCTAGGGAAAACACATTTTTCAACTGTGATATGAATTTGTATGGGGCAAAAAGGTCAAGGTCATGTTGAAATAGGGGTTTACGCCACATGGCTTTTCATTAATAAGATGTTGATCAGTTGGAATTATCAATAAATAAATAAATAAATAAATGAAGAATTGAACTAGGGTAACGGGATGTAATGTTAGCCTAGCTCCTTGATTCGGCCTATGTACCAAATATGTCATTATTTCTTCGATAATCAACAAAATCATGTTGCTATCAGCATGACCGATTCATTTCAAAGCAATTGAGACATAATTAATCAATTTATAGTTGTTTCCTTCCGCGTAGTTTTCGATTTCCTTGACTTTTTAGACACCATGACTTTACTGATCAAGTTGAACAAATTATCTATAGATCTTTGAATGATCTAAATTTTCCGAAATTGAACCTATAAACCGAATAATGCAGCCAAGATGTACAGAATATAGTCACATGTTATAAACTAACAGGTCACATTCCTAAAATAACAATGATTTAACAAGCAAACGGTGGACCCAATGTTAGGGACATATTTTTCCTATGTTCCCAACTATGGCCTGTTGTATGAAAAGCGTTGTAAAAATGTTGTTATTGATAACATTTACAATAAAAATGTCTGATTTCAGGTTTAATGTTGTTCGTATGGCTTATCTTAGCACATATTAAAGGAACAAAATCTGTGTAGAGTGAATTATAATGTTTTGACTGTCGAATGACCGCTAAATCATACGTAAAAATCACTTAATTATTTCTTAGCAGTTTAAGTATTCGTTAAGTTTTAGTTTGATTTGTGAAATTATTTGTTGGCTAGAGCGAATACAGCTGGCAACGTATTGAATCTGAAAATCAGGAAAAACCCCGTACGAAAATTGCATTTTATAAAAAAATCAATCGAATTGGACGAACTTGCATCCATGATTAGACCCAATTTGGTACCCATAGACCGACTTTACATCCATTTTTGTGATACATACTACCAGATGGCTTATTAAACATATCTTAGGAAGTATATAGCTAGTTAAATTTTGTTTCCAGCTCAAATACTTTATGAGTTACAATGAAAAATGTAATCGATTGTTGCATATTAGGCTGAGTCAAGGGACACATACCCTACTTATACTAATTGAACTTCTTTCAAATCACAATGCGAAAAATTTGTGAGTCTTTTTGATCAAAAAGTGTATGAATGAAGTCATTCTGTTAAGTCGAACGAGAGTTATAAGCGTTCAAAAACCTTTCACTTTTGCGTAACGCTCTCATTTTTCAAAATTTTGAAACGGCACCCGGTATAGAAAAGAAAAACGTAGTCCTACGTTAAAAATCGTAGAATTACCAGAGAGTTGGATGGGTTTTTGTACACTTACTTCGAAAATCCACCGTGGTCAGGTTGACAAATCATGAGTTCGTTGAAATTGGCTAAATCAGCCGTGAACAGCGTTCTCAAACATTTCCGTGAACGGCATACTATCGATCGGCAGGATCATAGCAAGTGTCGTAGTGAAACTAAGGATCGAAAGAAGTATTCGAAGGTATTGAGAACAATTAAAGCTAACCCAGGGCTATTGGACTATGATATCGCCAAGAAATTCAAAACCCAGCCAAAGCACCGTCAGATGTATTCATCTGCGAGAAGGATTCCCATATTTTCGAGCTAGTAAGCAACACAAACAGGAAAAATGGCTGTATATAAACATGTTTTATCCGATAAAAATCAATTTATCTCACTTTATCACTCTAATGAGCTGAAAATGAAGTCAACCTTAACGGACAGACCAACTATCTCCGTGAATTTGAATTTTGGAATGACAGTATTCTATTGACCAGAGCAACCGCTGAGTTTCGAAGTCATTATTTGGTTTTGTTTAGCTGTCGATGGATGTTCATTATCGCCTATGCTGTTGTCAATATCGATATTCATTTTCATCTAGGTGGGGATGATTCTGAGTATCAAATGAAGAAACAATATTTGTTTCTTTTGATGAAGAACATGAAGCGTAATTTTTTAGGCTCAGATCGATCGAGGTTACAATTACTGCAAGTTGAAATTATGATAGCAGAGGGCTGTAAAACGTCGATTCTTGCATCTGCACGAATTAGTCACAAGTTTCAAATTTAGTTTTCATAACGAAAAATAATTTGACAAGAAAACCGTAGGCCTAATCTTAGGGATACATTATTTTATGTGCTCCTAACTATGGCTTATTATATTCATTGGATAGTTTAATATTGGCTATCGTAAATAGGAAATGGGGAATTCTAGAGGGTTTGAGCTGTTTAGTGGAATACCTGTAACTAGAAATTAGAAGAAGAATTAGTATCTTCCATTTAATTCCAACTACCTTTGCTTATCTTCGACAGATACGCGTATTTCGTCTACAATGTGCAGACTTCTTCAGTGTCTCGTACTAATAACTCGACTGAAAGAAAACCTTCGCCACCTGCCGTATATATACTATTTTCTAAATACAAAACGTTTACCTATCATTATGTTGTTTATACCTAACTTATTATTAGTTTGTCTATACCTATCCTGAGTCAATAACAAGTTGTACTTAAGATCTAGTTCGCTTCTTTCTCATTTATACCTAACATACTTATTGTGTAGCAGCGGGTGCTCCGCTTCGTCGGGTTCTGATGTCGTTTGGGTAGTAAGTTGAAGAGCCATGTGTAACCATTGCCTTGGTCTTTGTTTAGTAGATTGTGTTCTGTTGTTTGTTTATTTCTAGCTTTCTGCGACGTCCAATTTCCAGAGATGTAGATGTAGTCCGTAATATTGTGATGTCGTTCGTCGTTATGTCGTGATTTTCCGTGAAGATGTGTTCTGCGACTGTTGATTTGAAGTTATGTGAAATTCCTTTCTCGTTCTGTTTGACAGCCTTAGTTACCTCCGCTAGATGCTTCTTGAACCTTGTTGCCAAGGTTCTTTTTGTTTGACCTACATATATTTTGCTGCAGTGTTTACACTTGATTCTGTATACCCCTGCTCTGCCTAATGTGTCTACTGAGTCTTTGGTGGAGCCTAACATCGATGCTAATTGGTTGTGCCTACTAGAAAAAACTAAGTCTAAGCCAAAGTCCCTAAGTCGTGGTTTAAGCTTTTGTGTAATGTCTTTATCGAAGGGGGCGGATACACGTTCACCGTACCGATCAAGGACGCAATTAACCTTCTAGAAGATTGGCTTTTGAAACAAGGAGATGACACAACATGGAAGCAAAAGGTACGGATGTACCTTAAGCTGACCCGACTTTGCATGGAAGAGAACTACTTCACTTTCAGAGGATCATTCTATAAACAATTAAAAGGAGCCCCTATAGGAAATCCTCTATCCCCATTCCTCTGTGAACAAAAAAAAAATGACAAAAGGCGTTGGTGTGGCAGGCAATTTGCGCTTGTGATAAATTCACGAAGCCGTAGATCAAAAATGGAGCCATTAATGTAGATGTCACGGCAATCAATGCTTAGAAAAAAAAAAACCTGTTGCCACTGATTCGTCAACAAGACAATCCTGTAATATTCTGGCCAGACCTTGGTTTGTATCATTACGTTAAGTTAACTATGGACAAATTGTCCTGAAATTCGTCCCATCGAAAAAATTTGGGCTCTGGTCAAAAGGTATCTTCGTAAACATTTTCAGCCAGCTGATACAGTGAAAAAGTTCAAAAGAAGTTGGACAAGAGCTACAAAAATCGTTGCTTAAAAATTTGTGAAGAACCTTATGAAGAAAGCTAGAAAAAAAAGTTCGAGAACTTGCTTCTATACGAAAATGCCATCAAAAATCTTTCATGAACTGTTTTCAAACAATGTTAAGAAATCATATGTAACAATAAAAGTTGACATATATAAAAATACACATGATTTTCAATGAACTGAAAGTGTGCCCTTTCTTTCTGGGACGGTCTATACTTTTGTTTGCGCCGTTCTTTATCTTAATCGTCAGATATCGATTTCCAGCTATTATACGTCATTTTCGATCCAAAAATATCGATATCGCAGAGTATTTGCCATTATTTCACACTTTTTCCGAAACAGAAGTCACCATCTTGGGTTTAAAAATGGCGTCAGACATTTTGCATGATTTTGACAATAATAATCTAGGATTCCACAATGGCGTATGCTATCGACTTACCGCCTCCAGGGGGGCACCTGAACAACGAAGAAGGCATCTTCCTAGATAGCCAAGATCTCGAGATACAGATACAAAATATTCATATGTAAAATAGCGCCGTGTAGTGGACCAATTCCAGACTACTATCCACCAAGTGGAAGGCCTTGCCCTACTGAACATGTTTTCCGGAGACAGTAACTTTCCATATGGCCAGCCGAATTAATACAAACATTTTGAATGCCAGCTAGCGCTACCTTGTGAGCCAATTCCGAATCAATTAGACCACGACGTAGCCCTTGGCTTCCCAGTAAATTTCACAAGAATATAACATGTTCAAATTATATTAACTTCGTCAGCTAAGTATGCCTCATCCCGGAGAGCAAAATTGTTGTAGCCGGGTGCCACCACTCACTTTCAGACAGTGGTGCCACTTTGAAAAGTGTGAAATCATTCTACAAAATTGTGCAGCAAATATTGAATATCTTTCTTATTTTAAATTCAAATTAAGCACGGTTTATTTCAAATGCTTCATAAGAGAATGCGACGTACTTGTAGGGTGACTCCGATAAACTTAACTTTAAAGAAATTTTTTGAATAAAATCTGAAAATACTATTTTCCCCGTACTGGAAAACATTCAAAATCCCATACGAAACTTCAAGTCGTAAACCTTGACGGCTATACGATCTCTCGTAACTCTATGGTGAAGGCAATATCCTAAACGTCACTAAAGCTGGAATATTTATTTACAATACGTAGAGGCACGCACAAGCTTAGGCTGTTGCTTAGGTGGTTAAACCAAGTAGAGCAAAATCTTGGAAGTTTGGAAATTCACAAGCCATTCATTCCTTAATCATAGTGGCATTTGGTGAGTCACTTTCAGTTAGAATAAGGAGTGTATCGAAAATAAGCTATCCGCAAACTTTCTTTCAAATTATGTTGAAAGCCGATATTTTATTCATACAAAAAATTGATCCTATATTGTACGAGGTTAAACTTGAACATAATAAAGACCGGCTGAAATTCAACTTATTCCTTCACGAATTTTCGAACTTTGGATCGAATGCTCTTCATCAAGTTCCGGACAAGTGTTGCATCGCATTTTTTTGACGCTTGAGACCAAATTTTTTTGAACTCCTGCATGTTTCCAGCTGCCTTACCAGTCTTCTTGAAGACCCTCTTCACGATTGCCCAGTAACGTTCGATGGGTCGAAGCTGAGGGCAATTTGGTGGATTGATATTTTTCTCAACGAAATCTATACCCTTTTCCGCAAGCGAATTGAGAGTGGTTTTGGCATAGTGAGCCGACGCTAAATCCGGCCAAAACAGTGGAGGTGTACTATGCTTCTTATATATAGGCAACAATCTCTTCTGGAGACACTCAGATCGATAGATTTCCGCATTTATAGTTCCGGTAGTGTCAAAAATGGTTGACTTCAAACCACAGGAACATATTGCTTGCCATACCAGTACCTTTCGACCGAATTTCTCCACTTGAATCAACCTGTCCACATTGCTCACATCCTCCCCAACGACGGCAGTAAAGTATTGTGGACCTGGAAGGGTTTTTGAGTCCTCCTTTACATAGGTCTCATCGTCCATCAAAACGCATGCATCCGGACGCTGCAAAAGACGCAAATACAATTTCCGGGCCCTTGTTGCTGCTCGCTTCTTCTGTTCTGCACTTTGTTTCGAGATTTTCTGCTTCTTGTAGGTCTTCAGGTGGTTTCGCCTCTTGATACGCTGGATCATTCCGACACTCGTTCCTGCTTTTTTGGCCAAATCACGTATTGACATTGATCTGTTCTTCATAATTAGAGATACCACTTTCTGCTCCAGTTTCGGGTTGGTTTTTATTGGGCTTCCCAATAAATTTCTCCAATGCACCATAAGGTGAAAATCACAAGAAAATAACATGTTCAAATTATATTAATTTCGTCAGCTAAGTATGCCACATCCCGGTGAGCGAAATTGTTGTAGCCGGGTGCCACCACTCACTTTCAGGCAGTGGTGCCACTTTGAAAAGTGTGAAATCATTCTACAAAATTGAGCAGCAAAAATTGAACGGTTTGTTTCAAATGCTTCATAAGATAATGCCACGTACTTGCAGGGTGCCTCCCATAAACTTAACTTTAAAGTAACTTTTTTGAATAAAATCTGAAAATACTATTTTCCCCGTACTGGAAAACATTCAAAATCCCATACGAAACTTCAAGTCGTAAACCTTGACGGCTATACGATCTCTCGTAACTCTATGGTGAAGGCAGTATCCTAAACGTCGCTAAAGCTAGAATATTTAATTACAATACATAGAGGCACGCACAAGCTTAGGCTGTAGCTTAGGCGGTTAAACCAAGTAGAGCAAAATCTTGGAAGTTTGGGAATTCACAAGCCATTCATTCCTTAATCATAGTGGCATTTGGTGAGTCACTTTCAGTTAGAATAGCGGGTGATAATTGTTTTATTAGTATAAATCGGCAAGTGATGTTTCTGAGCTTTACTCGTTCACTTGTTTCATTAGTCCACGCTTTGTAAGTGTTTGTGATTGTTGATGCCCCATTGGCATTCCTAAAGTAAAATTGTTTGGCATTCTTCGAGCATTAATTTCAAGTTCAGAAGTTACAAAGTTTGCAAGTACTAAACAGCTGCAAGCATTTCTTTTATTATATATTAAAGGCTCGTTAGTCCAACGCAGCCCCGTGAAAATGCGAAGAGCCAAAATAACATCAATATGATGCAATTGGTTTTTTTTTTACGCAAACCGCACAGTTGTATTAAGGGCGTGGCCAGGTGCTCAGTGGGAAGCGGGTCCACGACATTAGACATTTTTTGTCTAAATGATAAAGGGAAGTGGATAGGCTTATCTCGGCCACTCCCCACGCTATTTTCAAATGTTCTATGCTATGCTTTTTTATGAATTGCATAATGCATGAATGAAAATTCATTTCAACACTCAAGCCGTTTACCAACGAGAACTTTTTCCCATTTATCCAACACTTCAAAAGTTTTCCAGGAAAGTGCTCGAGATTTGTCAAATGACTGGCACATAAATAAAAGATACCTCTCTGAATATAAATGTTAATTAAATCGATACGGCTGCTCGAGCAACAAAACACCAGAGGAATGGTTGCAGTAGGTTAATTGTAACTAAAATGTGTAACGTAGAAATTTCTACCATTGACATTTGACTTGTATTCGCCATGGTTATTCTCTTTAATAAACTCTCTAAAAAATAATCGGAGGTCGGTCATTAAATTTCAAATAATGTTATTTATTCCACTGCTTCAATTCATTATTCTTCTAGATTAAAATCCACTATTTACAAACTTTTACACTCCAGTGACATCAGTAATGAAACCACGAATGCGTGGATGAGCAACGCGAGCATATACTCCTGGTTCATTGCCCAAGCAGTTGGTTGAACCCCAGGACACGATACCGATTTGTCTGCCTCCTGTAACCAAAGGACCGCCGCTGTCTCCGTTACATGCATCACGACCAGACTCGCTGGCGCACAACATACTGAAAGAATCAAAAATATATTGTCACAACTGGATTAACAAACTATATTAGTGCTTACTCTTCGGTAATCCATCCAGCTGGCCAGCCAGCCATGCATGTAGCCTGATCTATCACTGGAATATCTACACTCTGCAGAATCGTTGGCAGTGATCCAGGTACGCTCTATTTGGAGAAAATGCAAACATATATCTAATTCCTATTGAGGAAAATATGACGTTCCGCTTACTGTCAGACCCCATCCAGACAAAACTGCACGAGTGCCTCCTGGATAGTACGTTTCAGCTGGCACCAACGGGATAACTTGCATATTTACACCACTCATCGGTTCAACAGTACGTAGAACGCAGACGTCATTTTCAATGTTGGATGGATTGTATTGTGGGTGGTTTACAATTTCTGCAACTTCGAAGAGTACACCGCCTTCCAAACGATTGGCAGTAGCAGCTAGCAGAGTGATCTATGAATAATATTTCAGATACACGAACCTCACTAAACAACAAACTAAGCCACATACCTGAGCAACATTTGGCAGCGGATGAGTACAATGAGCAGCAGAAAGGGCCCAGTTATTGGAAATGATCGAAGCACCACAACTGTGAGAACCGCTACGCCTCAACGACAATTGGTAAGGGAAGTTTTCAATTTCGGCATCAACACCTCCAACAATCCTTCCGGTCACCGGTTCTCTCTTAATTGGTTCCTTCAGGGAGTAGTATGCAGCGGGCATACGCCTATTGTACTGGAGCCAGATGTCTTCATCTGGGCCGGCAGCAACAGCTGCAAGGCACAATGCCAAAACTGCAAACACTTTCATTCTGTTGGATCGTTGACTCGGACTAAATGCCCCAGGTGCCGTAAGCAACACTTTTATAACATATCTGGCAGTTTTTGTTGTGTTCGCTGGAAACTAGATAATCTATCTATACCTGTAAGCTACGATAAGATATCAAACTTCCTGCCTTGAGGAATTGGCTAGATTAACGCTAAACTACATCCCATCGGGTGAGCAAAGCATAGCAGACCAAATTAAGAATTGATTATCTAGATTAAACGTATGTTCATGAGTTTGTAGAAGTGCTAAATAATTTATAAATTGTCCACGATACTTAATACAACCAACAAGTTTGTTAAAAGTAGTTGACCGGATTTGTCAAGCTTTTTGAATTAAAAATTACTGGAATCATTAAAAAAAATGAGTAATAGTCTTATTGCGAAACTGGCCACTTTCCCTGAGGAACCAAAATGTGTCCAATTTAGTCTTGGGCACGCGTGTAATTTGAGGTGTCGTATTGTGGGTTATAGTTGAAGCCAGATACTGACCCGTGGGTTTCCCGGAACACGTCTCTGTGTAATCAATGTGATCCTGACCACTCAATATGCCTACTATTGATTTTCTTATTGAATTCTTATATGCTTTGAGGTGTCGCGTGATACGTTCAACGTATTTAAGGCCAATTATACACTATAATAATCCGCCGATTCCGCTTTCCTGAGATATTTTCGAAGCAATGATCTGATTCCAAAAACGTTCAATAGCATTCAATGTGCCCATTTAGCTCATTTGGTTGTTCGAAGTTCATATGGGAATTACTACATTTGATATCTCTGTCAATGGAACATTATTTCAACAACAATTTTGCCAAAGAATTCTTGTTGAGTCAACATCGACATAATTAGATAGTCGGTATTGAGAAAATGCACTGAATTTAGCAATTTTTCATGCAATTACCCTCCCTCCTTAAGGAAAATTTATCTGCATCACTAATCGTAGCAACCCTGTTGTGTAAAACATTGACAGCATTATCAGTTGATTTGCAGCAGCCATGGCAAAAACAATCAAGCAACAACGCCCGATGGTTTGTCCAGACTGCAAACTCCACCTAGACCGAAGAAGTTCTGTCATCGTGAGGCATTGCGTATAGTTAGTTTGTCGAACGAAGCCTTGATTCTAGCCGCCCGATAATGCTGCATAGCCTAAAAGTGCACCAGAATCAGAAGAGGAAGAGAAGAAGACATTTTCCCGGCAAAGGTCGACGTCGTGGTTATAATGGATGACAAGACCTACTTAACGCTGTACGTTGACGTTGACGTCAAATATATTCCCACACCAAGTTTCCGAAGAAGTCCGTCTGTGGCTGACGAAGGAATGTCCAAACCGCTGTTTTCTTCGGGACTAGCGGCGAATATGTGTCCCGAATGTATGTGCTTAAAACATGCAACGGTATAAAACACCCATCGAATCCGGACGAATTGAGCTACTACGAAATATGTGTAATAGATCGAAGTAATAGATCAAAGCAGCCCTTTCAACGAAAGAGCAGCTATTCTGAAAATGACTGGAAAGATATTCGAACCACCATTGGTTGCACTGCAATAGCGGCACTAGATACTTCTGTACCGAATCAAAAAAATGGCTGGTTTGATGGCGAATACAAGCAGTTAGTAGAGGAGAAGAATGTAGCACGGGCAAAAATGCTACAAACCGAGCGAATGTGGAACAGTAAAATGTTTCAATTTACATGCATTGTTGTTTGGGCAGGAGCAGGACACAGGAGCTTTCGTGACGATATTGTTCAAAGCATTTACTGCAATATGATCAAAATATGACATCTAAAGATTGGACTCGGATAAAATGCGACACTTTGTTTCAGATGTAACTTTTTATCGCGTGGGTAAAAATTAATGAAATTTTGGGTAATACTAATTTAGAGCGTTATGTTTATGTGTGCAATCTGTCGCGATCTGTCAAGTAGTTTTCAAGATGCATTCGAAACAAGAAGAGCTACGCCAGCAAATCTTGGGCGCGGTGATCGATAATCCTGGTCAGTCGCACAGATGGATCGACAAAAGACTTGGAATCCACCATTCCACAGTGTCCCACGTTGTAAAGATGTTCCAGGAGACGAACACCATCGAGCGGCATGCTGGAAGCGGCCAAAAACCGAAAACGGAATACCCAGAGAAGGCGCGGAAGAATAACCCGAACCCGAGACGTGGCCAAAAAGGTCAATTCGTCGAAGTGGTTCGTCCAGCATACCATGAAGCGGGCTGGGCTACGTGTTTTTAAGGTTAGGAAGGCGCAAACCGGACTGACAAGCAAAACACGGTGGCCAAATTGCGTGCGCGGAAGGTGGACACCAAACAAATCCCCGGCCTTGAGTTTTTTGTCGGTACGTCCCGCATGGTGGTTCCGGAAAAGCTCTGGAAGAGAAAGATGGACAAAGTAGCGAAGAAGTACCTGTTATGGCAGGTGATTTGCGAGTGCGAGCAGTACAGCAAGCCATTTGTTACACCGGCACCATAAACGGGCAGATTTATCGAGAGAAATGCTTGCAGAAGCGCTTGCTGCCCTTCCTCCGCTCTCACCGAGGTCCCACGCTGTTTTGGCCAGATCTCGCTTCGTGCCATTACGCCAAGCCTGTAATAGATTGGTATGAAGCGAACGGCGTTAAGTGGACCCGAAGGAGGCGAACCCGCCAAAAACACCAGAACTTCGTCCGATCGAAAAGTTTTGGGCGATAATGAAGAAAAAGTTGAAGAAAAGCGGAAAAACATTCAAAACCGATGAAGCTTTGAAGAAAAACTGGGAGAAATTGTGTAATTGGAAGATGGACAAAGCCTCGCTCAAGATCTCATGAGCAGTGTTATAAGAAATGTACGAGCATTCAGCTTGGGGGAGGAAGTTCAATAAATAAATTATGCCAAAACATAGCTAATATATTTTTGTGTCTCCTTTTTTCCGAGTCCAGTCTTTACATACCGGAGCGGCTGAAGGTTCTGGTAAATAACATGTTTCCGGCAAAGCTCGACGTCGTGTTTATAATGGATGACACGACCTACTTAACGGTGGACGACAACGACTGGCATAGAACCTGGTTCTTCTCGTCCATCGCCAAGAAGGTAATCGTTGACGTCAAATATATTCCCACACCAAGTTTCAGAAGAAAGTCCATCTGACGGGGGAATGTCCAAGCCACTGCTTTCTTCGGGACTAGCACTTCGGATGTACTGCCAAAGAGGCAGAAAACCCGGATCTTCCAACGCGAAACTGGATCAGAAAGTGTTAACTCTAGTTCGGAATAACAAATCAATGTTGATACGTGATTTTGCCAATAAAGCGGGAACCAGCGTTGGAATGATTCAACGTATCAAGAAATGTAACAACCAGAAGACCTATAGACTGTTCCAGAAAGTATAAGCACACTTTCAAAATAACAAAAAAGTCATATATTTTTAGTTTTAATAATTTTATTTGGCAAATCATATTTGTATTTGTGTTTTATATGATATTTTACTCTCGTTTAATCAAAATATTTAATCATAGCCAAGCCTCCTAACTTTTTCTCGAACATGACCCATTAGCTTCTGCACAGCCCAAGTAACATTGCCAAAACCATCCTGCTTTATTAAGTTTTATTAAAGTTCTATAAAAGCCATAAGGAATCGATTTGGTTTTATTATGGCCTCAAAAGGTGCGAATAGGTTTCATATTTGAGTCGGGTTTATGAGAACCTACACAGCTTTTTTAGAACCATATTAAAACGTTGTTTTTTCAGATTCCTTTTACTCCTATAAAAGGTTTTATTGTGGCTTTATGGTCTCGAAAAATGCTGTTTTGAAATGCCGTTTTAGGACTCATTCATATTATCTTATTATGGTCAGTTGAAAAAGCGTTTTAAAACCGTTTTAAAGACCCCCATGATCCATACAAAAAGATGTAGGGTTTAGCACTACTCCGGTACCAAATGATTCTGTTCGTCTTGGGGGGTTTTGTTGGCCAAATTATCGGAAACTCGGCCTCTTTTGGCCGAGTTTCAGACAATTTGGCCGTAACTAACCATCCCCCCAAAATACAATCCCGGAAAAGAGAATTATTTTGTGCCGAAGATTGTTTGCGTAGTTTAACTACATCATCTATTAAGTACGTCACGCAAAATTCAGTCCCCACTCTCTCCGATTGTCACGTTTTATCTATACCTTATACATTTCATGTCACAGATTCTTAAACTCCCTCCGTCCTTGAAACATGACGTTCTTAATTTATGCCTCCTAATGATTCACCCCTATCATATCACCTCGATCACTACTGTGGGATCTCCGAAGTAATAAAAATAAAAATAAAACATAAAATCATGTAAAAAAAACCAGCAGTGTTTATTTCAACAACTTTATATAACAATCAACTAATGTTGACATAACAGAGTAGGGTCCTTGCCGGGACCATCGTTTTTTGGGTCACTCCTGGGTTCGATGTTTGTTGTTTTATATGTAAGTTTTTTAGGCCGGTCTTTATGAGTTGACATGCCTTTTGCTGACAACCGTTGCTTGCTGTTTTTCATTACGCGTTTCAGAAACGCGTCACATTGAGTTTCTGTAAAGTCCTTGTCGGCGAGCAGCACCAGTTTAAAAAAGAGCGTTCGAATGTGTTTGACAAATTTCATCGCGACCTTATTGGAACCGGAACACTCGCCAGCTGGAACGTTTTCCGGCTTATTTTCGTCCGAAACCCTGCAGCTTCCGGTCCACGAACACTCGGTGAGAAATTCCCTCGTCATGAACACGTCGATCAGCTTGTAGCAGCAGTCTATTCCGTTCTCTTTGCCGTTGGATCCACAAATAAAGCTCATGTTCGTCACATATTTTTGAAGGGTTTCTTGCTTCTTTAAACGCTCTTCAAGTTCGTTGAGTTCTTCAACTGAACTTACTGGCTTGGTGATCATTATAGCGGTGGTAGCTTTTGGAGCATTTCCAGAAAAGTTTCCCTCGAATACAGCTTTTACTACGTATTCCTGGCTTGTTTGCATGTTTGCCATCCACTGCATCATCTTGATCTGGTTTTCAATGATCATAGCTTGATTAGACAGTATTTGTTTTAGCTCGTTGTTGGCTCCTTCTGTAGCAGCGTTGGATGAAACAAGTTGTGGTAGAATCAAAACTCTTGGTCCAATATCCTGACTGCATCCTTCGTTAAGCGTTACAGATGGTGTTTCCGGTTGATTTTCCGGGAAATTTTCCTAAAATATACCCTTCTTTTATTGTTTTGTTTCAGGTTAAAAAAAGTATTATTTATTTTACCGTATATTCCTCGACTTGAACGGCTTCATTCTGCATGATATTCGATTCTTCAATCAAGTGGTTGAAGTCCATCATACGATCTCGAACAACATTGACGGGGTTTTGAGGTCGAAGTCTTTTTGCCGGTGGAGGTGGGAGACGAAAGGATGTCTCATCGATCTCGGTGTCCGACAGTCCTTCCATTTTTTCCAATTCAAGTTCGGCTTCACGACGAGTAGGCAGTATTCTTTTCCTGACGCAATTAATGCTCTCCCAAGTTTCAGATGGGACAGATTTCTCATCCAGCGAAAGTTTGGCGACCGCACTTTTTTTTGGCCAATACAAGATGCCATCCTTTTCCCATTGCGCGGGGATAACGGTTAAGCACGTTTCTCCCTTTTCGATCGTTTGAACTATCTTGAAAGGCATTTCGAAGGTAATCGAGGAAACTGACTGTATTCACACTGAATATATTAAAAAAAAAAAAACGCTTCTCAAGAATTGCCTCCTGTGCTTCTGAAACTTTGAACAGTGAATAACACGGAAATATACCTAACGCATGTATTGATACCTTCAACCCAAATTTGCAAAAAAAAAAAAAGGTTGCTAGCGTCAAAGTATATCAAGCAATATAATGCATAAGGTCTTGAAAAACATTGATAGAATTCTTTTTGCGGCTCTTCCTTGGCAGTTCCATGGCCATTTGAAAAGATTTCCAGTTATTTTTAATGCATATTTCGATAAAAGCCGTCTTTTTCTATTGACAATGTGGGAATGCAAACAAAGCGCTGGCAAAGAGATTTCTCCTAATATTACCCTAATCATTAATTACAGATTATCAAAAGATGATGTGGGCTTTGTAAAGTAGTATTGAATTATTTTCCATTTTTTTCTGCATTTCTGCATTGCTTAAATTTTTGGGTTCATGCTGGATACGTGGGGGGAGTTTTTATTATAATTCTATACCATATGGACCCATCACTATGAATTACTTTGAACCATTTTATATGACATTGTATAACAACATTTTTATAAATATTACTACTATTGTTTCCATTACTCAGGTTTTCAGGATTTCTAGGTTATATGCACTTGAATTGTTTTCATTTCATAGATTCTATATACTATTATTATGTCTTAAATGTCTAGTTAACTTTTTAAACTCGTGCTTATCCCTCTGATGAATACAATAAGCTGTAGCTGGAGCTGCTGTAGACATGTGCATTTATTACTAAGTGTATTTTTCATTTTCCTCTATGCAGATGGACACTTTACAAAATCGGTGCTGATCTGACTCATGAGACCTCAACTGAATCGCCACCAGACATTCGTACTCATTAGGTCTTTGTTGTTTTGTTGTTGTTTTATTACATCTGTTCACAGGCTTAATAAATAAGGCCACAAATCTTGACAATCTTTACAGCTAGCATTTTGATATCAACCACTAAAAAGAATAAGTGGGTTAGTATTTTGTTTATTGATTTTGAGAGGTAGCGCATAATAACAGAGAACCGGCAGAAAGGATCTACAGCGTTCAATCTGAAATCATCATTTAAGGATTGTCGATATTCAAGGAGTACAATATCGACGACATTATTCAGTTCAATCTACCCATTTTAACGCATCAAATAACACACAATTGATTTATATTATTTCCTTATATTTTCTATACATGATATATATTGCATGAACCTATTATATTTCATTGATTTAAAATATTTAAATACTGGGAGGGGAGGGTGCATCAGGGCATCATTGAAGTTGCAATTGGACAATGGAGTGGATGGCCAACCGGAGTCTAGGAGGGTATGTGTCTATCATTTATGATTAGTACATTCCACTCCAACAGTTGTAATGAATTTGACGCGCCTTTCTCAAACAAACCATCTAGTGGAAAGTTTGACAGAATTGCGTATTTTGTTATTCGTTTTATTGGATCATACTGCTGGAAGGAGATTCTCTTATTCCCGCAGGTTTCACGTAAGTATCTCTGCTTACGGGCCTGCCCAACCCTTTTTGGCCCTTCATACAGCAGTTTGTTGAAATTAGAATGGTAACAGAGCATGATCTTTCTGTCAAGTGGAACCGCATGCAGGGCAAGGCCCACGCTAGGATTGTGGCTTCTTACATACATACATATTACTTAGGACCCTAATCATTGTTTGGCATGATATACATGGATTTTATCTCTCTAAAATAAATACATGGAAAAATGGCAGTTTAAGAATTCAAACGGGACGAAATTGTTGCGTTACTTTCTAAAATGAATCATGCATTTATTATAAGTCTCTCAAAAACTTTATGCACAACTCACGTGCGGAATAGCAAACCAATTTTATGCGTGGCAAAATTTCCATACAATTTTGCGCTGACTTCTGAATTAAAATCGCCTATCTTTGCAGTACCTTTAGCTGAAGACAATAAATTTACTTGTTGTAACACCGGCCTTTTGAAAAACTTGCGCTAGGTTTATCCTATTTAGCCAACGCCATCTCTCAGAAATTTGAAGCATCTTTGTCAAGCACAACTTTGTTTCCACGCTTCAATGTGGTACACCTTTTTAATGAGTTGAAAGTTACCCAAATGTTTACTTATAAATTGGTAAATTAATCAATGAATCGTCTCAAAAGTATGATTGCTATTCCATAATTTCGTACAACTAAGATAATGGATTAAATTCTTCAAAAATATTAGATCGTAATTCATTCTTTGTTGAGTTTTTATCCATGGCATCTTGAAATATTTTTCGTGGGATTTGAGTAGTTTTAATCGAGCTTGTTAACTTGTCGAGCTTGTCATCGCTCATCTCAGTCAACGGTTTCGGAATCGGTATGGGGAATTATTCCCCTATTTTAGGTAGTTATTATTTCTTCTTGGTGCCGCACTGAAGAAACGGAGAGTTCGTGCCGTTAGGAAGTGCATAAGCCGTGATACAGCACCATTGCAATACCAGCTCTACGACATTTCTTCCGTAACCAAGCTAGAATAGCCAGGCTATTGTCACTTCAAGAGCAAACAAACAGGAAAAAAAAATGTTTCCACACTCAATTCTACCCTTCCAGTGCTCCAGAAATGGGCTCCTGCTTCGTCATCCGTCCGAAGTTTGCTTCAGCTGGAAAACCCGACGAGAATTGACTAAATTTTGTTCAAATGATGCCACATGCAGCGAAAACTTAGACCAGGTAAGTTTTGGTGAATAATAATTCTTACATAATATTTGTAATGGCCCCATCAAATTTTGCAAACAAACCCTTTAAAGGTCCATTACTCACGAAACGCAGGCCTCCCACGCAAATCAATGTCATCAGTAGGAGAAAGATTTAATTTTCCCTGTCCGATGATGACATTGATTTGTTTGGGGGACTTGCGCTTCGTGAGTAACGGACCTTTAAAGGGTTTGTTTCCTAAAGTTGATGGGGCCATTTCAAATATTATGCCCGAATTATTATTTGATTTTTTGAATTATTGAGCGACTCGGCAGAAAGTTTACTGATGTTTTTCTTTTTGTGTTTCGTTTCTAGATAATTTATTAGATTGTGGATTAACAGAACCGTGGATAAGAAGCGACTATGCTAAGAGGGAATTCAAACCTGCAGATGTCAGTGCTACGGGTGCTACGGGAAGACATTGGATTGGCGAAACTTTATTCACGATAACAGCTGCTTATCCACCTAATCGGAATAACATTGGGTATAGTTTGCAAGAGGTTTCGTTTTGCTAAGTAATAGTGAAGAAAAAGTTTGAGACTCAGCTAAAATTTTATTTATTTTGATGTTAATGAAACAGAGTGTGAAGCAATGGAATAAACACTGTATGCTTCGAATCATCTATGGGGATGGCCACCATTTTACACTTAATATCACTCAAATTATAAAAATTTACTTTGTGTTCTGAGCGCAGTGAACGATAAATATACAATACACTCGATCGAATAGGAGTCACGAAAAACAAATCTAGTCGCTGCAAGCAGCTTCCCTTGATTTTTATTTCATCGCTGCGGTTCTTGAAGGCGATATTCATAGCGACAACTTCGTTCGATTTGGTCAAAAACCATTTGTTTGCAAAGTCGTTGCTATGTGAAAAATCATGTAATTCAATTTGACGATATGCTCTAATTTCGTTATCCAGGAATGGTAGATTGTCATTTACTTCAAAATCAACTAATTCCTTTTTCAGAACAGGAGGCAAGTTCTTTCTCTCCTTCCTCGAATCGATGTTTTTTGAAATTTGGTTCATTTCACTAAGCCGTTTTGCTATTTGCGAAAGTGGATTTCTACCAGATCGAATAAGGTTCTTGATTTGGAATAGTTTGTTCGTTCAACATCGTCTACCAAATGGCAAAGATTATGCACATTACTTGAAACATAGTCTTGTCCGTAAAAATCTTTGAAGTAATCAAGGAAATGCATGAGTAACACGTTAGCCAAATTCAACAATTTAGAATGGCTTTCCGAAGAACAAATGGTTACTGCACAAAAAAAAGAAAGAAAATGCTCATACACATCTGGGGAAAGGATTGGTTCTAGAACAACAATAGAAACATATTGTAAAAAGGTACGGAACTCTAAACCTTTCCAATGTCCAATGCAATCCAGTCCTCGAAGCGCCCGATGAATTTCACGTGGCATTCTTAGCTGCAATAGTCTCTTCGATAGGTTCGTGACAACACTGGCTGGCCATTTTGTATTCATACTGCCAAATTTTCCGTCACGCCATCCCAGCAACAGCTTTTTCATGATCCCCAAATCTATCAGATGAAGGGAGTCTCCTATTGGGAAATCCTTCACCATATCTATGTTGAGCCTCAAGAGTGGAGTGTCGTTCTTGTGGTGGGTACCATACATTTTGTTTCGGAAGTCAGCATCATTCCTTAACGGGCACCCTGCCTTAGGAAAAAAGTTAGTATGAGATACATAAGAGTATTCTCCGGTAGTGGTGCATTTTTGACAGCCGTTTTGGGCATTGAAGTAGGCAGTTCCTGAAATGACAAAATTGCGTCTTAGGGTTTTAGCTGAACTGCGTTGTAGAGAAAATGACGTAGCATTTTAAGGGTGATTGGGAGTCTTATGCCTTGTGCAGACTGCTGAGTTATAGCATGTTATACTAATTATCAACAAGAGGAATCTCATCAAGATAGGCAAGCGTTTTAGGTGCTCACCAGGCTAAAGAGTTGTAAAATGTTACAAGGGTTGTCAAAAAATTATCAACAAGCAAAATGTTATCAAGGTAGCCTTGTAACATGTTACAGCTCTGTAGTCTGACCAGCATACTACATACTCAGACTACAGCTTTGTAACATGATACAAGGCTATCTTGATTACATTTTCCTTGTAGATACTGTATTATGTTACAACTCTGTAGTCTGACTAAAGCATCTACGTAAATCTCATTCACCTGCAAAACACAGTAATGATTACCTGAGATTCACGTAGGGTTCACGTGTTTAGCACGTAGATATCTGATTGTACATGGAAATCGCGTGATACCTACGTGAATTTCATGTTATCATTACTGGGTTCCGCAGGTGAATGAGTTTCACGTAGATATGATTGTAAATACAAACTTACCTTTGATAAAAGCTCTTGCAGGGGAATCACAAACGAAACACCTAATTGACACCGTAATTTTTTGGTCATTAATAATGATACCTTCCTGGCATACTTTCACCATTTCATCAACAAAAGGCGTCAAGAAGGATACAATGTTTGACGGTTTTTGCTTGCCTCCATAAATTCCAATAACCATTGGTTCAACCATGGGAAACTCCTCAATATTCATCAATATTGGCCAAAATTCATCTTTTGAACTTTTATAAACAGGTAGACCATCGATGTTAACCTTCAATGAAATGGACATTGGTTCCGTGATTTCAGAAAATACCCTTTCAATGCAAGTTTTAACACCTTGGTGCCAGTATTGTCCATTCTCCATTTGAATAAGCTCCACAGATTGGGTCGTTCTTAATAAAGTTCTTGGATCTCTTGGCAAGACATCCGATAGCCGAGCGTTCAAAATCGATAGGAGCTCTTTCAACGCAGACTGTCGAATATTATTTTTGACTGCCCATGATTGTAGATCTGCCAACAATCGCAGGTTGGCGAATGTTTCATCTTCCGGATCTGGGTCAGAGTATTCTTCCTCATCATCAGATGTGGTCCACTGTTCAGATACTTCCGGGTTGAAGTAGATGGGCACAGCTTGTGGAATGATTCTTGAAGTATGCGTGGAGTGTGCTGGAATATTAGAATCCTGGCTGCTGTTTGGGTTGGAACTACTTGCGGGAGATTCCGATTCCGACAAATCCTTAAACAAATGCGGGCTCATGTTCAAGATTTTGTTGAAGTTCTTTCTAACGTTCCGCTTGAAAGTACCAGAAGCTCTTATTTTTTTCCATTGGTCCATGGTGTAAACAATTTTAATAACAATTTCTTCACAACAATTTTATGTTGTTCACTGCGCTGCTAATAGTTAAGCTAATCACGTCCTGAGTGTGGTAGTATGTTTTCTGGAAATTTGGCAGTGCGTTATGGATGAAAACATAACAAACAGCTGTCAAAAAGATTAAAAATAGTAAGCAAACTTTTAGGTTGCTGTGGGAAAACAAACCATTTTTACACGAAGATAGACACGATAGTGTCCGTGTATAGTACTGTCACCTAGTTTTTAAAATTGGAAAACACTAATTGTTCTTGTTTCTTGCAGGTGCTCCAAACGAAACGCCATCTATGGGAAACAAATAAAAACATTTGTAAGGCTCAATGAGGTTTTAAAACAGCAAAAAACATAACCAAATAACTAACAGGACCGGATTTCCGACCACTCTTCGGTGCATCTTCAAACGTACACTGTTCTCTATATTTTCGAATCGCAGATCGTACCGCTCCGACCAATTTTCTCAAGGAGAGTCCACTCACAGTGCACCATTTGTGCACGATATTTTTTCGTTGTTGCGGAGTAAGACCGCCCATTTTGATAGGTAACACAAAACTGAGCACTTTTTTGATGCTATGTCATTCAGAAATGTGCAAAAAAATTATATTCAAAGTGACCGTTAAAATAAAGTGTGCTTATACTTTCTGGAACAGTCGTTACAAGAAGCAGAAAATCGCCAAACAAAGTGCAGAACAAAAGCAACGCGCAGCAACAAGGTCCCGGGAATCATATTCGCGAGTTTAGCAGTGACCGGATGCATGTATTTAGCTGGACGACGAAACCTATGACAAGGATGACTCACGAATCCTTGCAGGTACACAATATTACACTGCCTTCGTAGAGAAGGATGTAAACCATGCAGATAGGTCGGTTCAACTGGAGAAGTTGTGTCGAAAAGTACTGGTATGGCATGCAATATGTTCTCGCAATACGAAGTCTATCATTTTACACTACTGGATGGGTCAATGCTGAAATCTATCGATCTGAGTATCTGAGTATCTGTTGCTGCCTTTGTATCAGAAGCATAGTACCCCTCCACTGTTTTGGCCGGATTAGGCGTCAGCACGTTACGCCAGAACAACGCTCAATTGTCTCACGAAAGTGGGTATAGATTTCGTTGAGAAATACTTCAATCCGCCAAATTTCCCTCAGCTTCGGCCCATCGAACGCTATTGGGCGTTTGTGAAGAGGGTCTTTTAAAATACTGGTAAAGCAGGTGAGAATATGCCAAGCACTTCGGAAAAAATCAGACCGATTTTTTGCTCTGAGCTATGCGTGTTAATTTGACAGTTCTATTGCACTGAAAGTCTTACCGTAAACCAGCATTAAAACAATTCATATTTTTGTAGAGAATTTCAAGAGTTTGATCGAATATTCGTTCCACCGAATAGTAAAAATCATATAAGATTATGTGAACGTGCGCTGAACGCCCAGTTGTGTTGTTCTGTGAACGTGCGCTGAACGGAGTTGTCCAGGAATACGTGCAACAAATCGAAGCAGCCCTTCCAATAAAGGAGCAGCTACTCTGAAAATGACTGGAGAGATATTCGAACCGGCATTGGTTGCACTACAATAGTTTGATGGCGAATACAAGCAGTTAGTAGAGGAGAAGAATGTAGCACGAGCGAATTCGAAGGAAAAAGCGCCAAATGAACCACGAAGTAATGGAAGCACTGTACCGTGCGTGCGAGACAACCGAAATTGTACGATAAATTGAACAGCTGAAGCAAAGGGCCTGTTCATAAACCACGTGGGCTCATTTTTGAAAATCTCAAACTCAGATTTGAACTAAAGATTGTACTCGAAAAAAAATCCCACAGGCAAAATTGATCGCCAAAAATTCATTTTGAGTCGGATATAGTTAAAACTCTCAGGGAATAAACAATTATATATAAGCTATTTTTTTGCAAAGTTGATTTATTCAACCTCCTGCCCTAGGCTAAACGCCCGCGCCTTTGACTTAACGATACCCATCAAACTCAACACTTGGGCTATCTTTCTCACAAACTTTCATCCACTCTTTCTTCAAATCCTTGTCGTTTTTTGAAGACCTTCTCTGTTTTCCGGAGATTGTCTTCATATTCGCCCAGCATATTCCTATTGAGCGAAGTTCTGGCGAGTTTGGCGGATTTGCCTCCTTTGACACAAAAACAACATCGTTGACTTCGTACCACTTCATCACCGGTTTCGCGTTATGGCACAATGCCAGATCCGACCAAGACCGTGTGTCACCCTTCGTGGGAACGGAGGAAGTGCTGCTTCTTCTTTATATGTTTAGCCGTTGATGGAACAGGTCGGTCTGTACAGCTTACTGAATTTTCCACACCAAGTATTTCTTGACAAATTTGTCGACCTTCTTCTTCCGGAACTTCACCGGAACATCCAGGCCGGACTTGCTGATGAAAAACTCCAGGCTGGGGTGCAGCTTCACGTCCGCTTTAATGTACGTCTCCTTGTCCATTACGATGCATTTTTGCTGCGTTTTTTACCGATATACGTCTGAAAATCTCATCGCGCGAGAAAACGATTATGGAGATTTTCTTTTAAATCTCATCGATTTTGTCGTCATAACAGCGTTATGACCTTGTTTTTTTGATCATTTGTTCATATAATTATGAGTTTCAGCACAAAACTTCAAAAACAATTTCCACTCTGTCGATAAGATATTATTGCTTGGCTTATTTGATGTTAGCTAGTAAGATCTTCAACCATTCGTGGTACAGCTTCCATGGAAGGCGGGATTTGACCAATGTTTTAAAGTCGTATCGTCTTCTTATTTCCCTACATATAATTCTTTGAAAACTTTTCTAAGCAATCAAAAGTTTTCGAAGTTTTAATTTGTGTTATCAAAGTTAGCGCTAAAACATATACGCCGTTTTTAAACATAACTATTTAGTTAAAATGATCTTCCCCCATCAACAAACCGCAATGCTGATCAATAAAT
The DNA here is from genome assembly GCA_034211315.2 of Aedes japonicus. Taxonomy (NCBI): domain Eukaryota; kingdom Metazoa; phylum Arthropoda; class Insecta; order Diptera; family Culicidae; genus Aedes; species Aedes japonicus. The sequence goes on along the minus strand of JASCZW010010970.1, from coordinate 2,597 downwards.
AGACGTAATTCTTTTTTCTCAATAATCAAATTCCTATTTAACGATCAGTTCAAATGTTTATAGGTTTCGAAGGGTCCAGCCATTGCATCCCTTCACTGCCATCGGCGTTGCTATACATCTGCTCAAATTTACATGTTATTCGGGTCTTGACACAGAGGAGCTTTCGTGACGATATTATTCAAAGCATTTATTAGAGGAGTTACTCTATTGTTTCTCTGTTTTATTACGTTCAATTCGTATATGGTGCGATCTAAGCTGTCAAAAGCATACACTGATAAAAAAGTAATGATAACATTTGTGTCCCCCTCGTGATACTTTTTGCAATATGATCAAAAAATGATATCTATATGTAACCACACAACCTTCTTATGTGTAAAAAATAACCATTATGTGCGGTCACACATTTGTCACATAAACTTCATTTGTGTTTCTCAGAGGGTCCTGTGCATGTGTGAACAATATTATTTGGAATTTCACATGTTTTTTATTCAACAAATATCTATATGTGAACTATTTTCCGTGCAGGATAATGTTATCTAGGTAAATATAGTTTGTCCCTAGTAGATCATACACGAACCAACCCAAAACCTCTCTTCAGGGGATCCTCCCCTGGATCTGGGCAAAAATAAAGCAAAGTTTGTATATTTTTTGAGGGAGATTGAAGAGGCGTACGAACTTTCGGTTTTGACGAATCAATTTGATTATTATTCAAAAGTTCAAAGAGATAAAAAACTTGTAAAAATTCAAAATGGCGGCTACAAAATGGCTATTTCCGTAAGCCTCTGCGCGCAAAACATGGAGCGACAACTTCAAGCCTGCAGCCTCTTATAGTAAACAGAAATTAAATCTAGTTATCATTGCTGAAAGATAATGATATTTTCTACGGCTTGAATTAAAATTCAGACAATTTAAACTTAAATTCATTGCATAGTGATCATTTGAACTGAAAACGCACCTTTTTTTTCATTTCAACCGTGTTCAAAACTAATAAATAATTAATTATTAATGCCAATTTTTAGTTCAAGCCGTACAAAAAACTATAACCTTTCAAACAGTTATTTGATGGAGAGAATCGGATTAATAGATCAAGCCCAGGGCTTGAAATTAGATTTAAAAACATGGTTTCGAGAAATCGCCATTTTGAATTTTCACAATATTTTTATCTCTTTGAAAATTTGAATAGGGTATGTGTCCCTTAACTCAGCCTCAGGGTCTACGATTTTCTTGTATAATCACTGTTATTTTAACTATTTGACTAGTAAGTTTATATCGTGTAACTATTTTCTGCATATCCAGACTGCATTGCTGGCTTTATCGATTCAATTATGCCAAATTTAGATCACTTGAAGATCGTGTAGATCATCTGTTCAGCTTAACCAGTGAAATCATGATGCCCCAAAAGTTGAAGAAATCGAAAATTACGAGAAAGTGAACAACTATAAATTGATTAATATTGTCTAAATTGCTGTGGATTACATCGGTCAACCTAATAGCAGCGTGATTTTGTTGATTATCGCTAAATTAACGACACATTTGGTACATAGGCCGAATCAACGAGCTAGGCTAACATTACATCCCGTTACCCTAATAATAAAATTTAATCGATAAAACCTGAACTTCGTACGCCTTTTCATTCTCCCACAAAAAAAATACAAACTCTGCCTTATTTTTGCACAAATCCAGGGGAGGGTCTCCTTAACAACAGGGTGCGTAACGAGTTTTTGCGGTAAATTGCTAATAGTAACTTCTCATGCTTGCGGAACATGGTTCAGATATATTTGGCAGCACTTGAATATTTATACAATAAGCTGTCAAATGTAAACAAACATTGTTGAATAAACGTAAGGATGTTTGAGCAAGAGAGCAATTGGTCAACCGCCGTTGTTGACCGAAGCGTAAAGGAGATAGTTCGATCGTAAAATGTGTCGGCAAGAACAATCTATCATATAAAAAATGCTTGGAAAAATCATAAACTGGAAGCAGCAGTGTCAAAAACGTAGAAAAAAATATTCAATAGAATTCAACAAGGTCATTGAGGTCCGCGTGTTCGGACTCCCCAATCCGGAGATTAATGGCTAAAATCCTTGGTTGTAAGTCGTATGCGCTACTGAGTTGGTTGAAGCATCCACAATCCTTTATTATTATTTTTTCTGATGGAAATTATCTTCAACCAGAAACAAAAAATTAATCAAAGGAATGATAGGTGGCTAGCACCCGACCGTAGTTAGGTTGCTATCACCATGTCAACCAAGTTTCCGACTTATGTGATGGTTCTAGGCGCACGCCAGCGAGGTCAATGTACATAATGCCCCCGTATTTATTTGATCAAGGACTAAAAGTCACAGCCGATGTATACATGGAAGGTTTTGCAGGATGTTGTTGGCTATCATTTCGTCTTCCAACAAAATGAAGCACCTGCTTATAATACTGAAATAAAACAAAAAAATGGCTTGCGGAAAATGTTTCAGAGTTTTGGGAGAAACAAATTCGGCCTCCTATCAGCCCCGATAAAAATATTTTGGATTATTTTATGTCGGGTGTCGTCGAGCGGAATACCAACAGAACCCCTCGCACCATATTAAGGTCGATCAAAGGGG
>JASCZW010010969.1:0-33983 GCA_034211315.2 Aedes japonicus | reverse complement strand
GGATGCCATATTCACAGACATGTCTGTAAATTTACAGACTTTTCATTTTTATTGTAGACTTTTTTAACGATGCAGACATTTAGCAGACATTTTATTTATGTTGCAGACTTTTACAGACATTTGAAATATTTTTTTAAATTTCAAATAAAGGTATTCTTTGAAGTGTGGATTTAAAACGTACGCAGTACGCAGTATAGTATTTAAACGCAGTGTTGTCAATACGGTAAGAAGCTTTCTTGAAATATTTTAAAATATCGTAGGTATCATTTAAAGTAGAGATCCTTGAAAACGGTGGGCCACTTGGAGATGAAATGGGCCCGGAGATAAGTATCGTATAGGCCCTTTCCGAGGCTAACATGGAGTCCCTACTTATGGTAGTGTTCAATCCCACGCGTGTTCAAGCCCATGCGAAAAATTACCGTAAAAGCGTTGGTAATATTGGTCCTTTGCTATTAAATCACAACGAAAATCAAGGTTCACAACAATACAAATCATATATGAGAAACTTAGAGACTTCCTCAAAAAAAATTCTCCTATGGTCAGGGAGAAACTTCTCAGAAGTATTGGGAGCAAGCAGTTCATGCAAGAAGAACCTTCAAAAATTCATTACCGAAGTTCAAGATTATACTTACCAGAATTTCAAGACAGAACTTCCCCAAGAATCAGGAGAGGACTTATCAGAGCCACGGGAAGAAGTGTAGGGGAGAGGATTTCTCTTGGACTTCTTCCCAGAAATTCAAGATTGAACTTCCCAGAAGTTCAGAAAAAAAACTTCCCCAAATTTCAGACGGGAGCTAACCAAGAAGGGCACTACCTATAATTTCTCAAAAAATCAGGAAAAAAATCCTCAGGACGATGCGTCATAGAAGTTGAGGAAAGAACTTCTCTCATGTTCAGGAAATAACTTCCCAGAAGTTCCGAAAAAAACTTCTCGAAATATTAGTTGGAACTTCCTAGAAGTACTTGGCAGTTTTCCAAAGCTCAGAGGAAAACATTCTGCATTTCAGAATCCTTTTCAAAATTCTTGAGAGAGAAAAGATTGAAACTTTCCATGAGCATTGGGGGTACTTCCTTCTCATTTGAGCACGAATTTCCCAATAGTTCCGGAACAAACTTCCCCAAAGTTCTGGAGAAAACTTCCAAAAAGTTCAGAAGAGGACTTCTCAGAAGTCCAGTAAGAAAATTCAAGAACAAATTTAAGGGAATTTTCCTAAAAGTTTTGGAATAAAATTTTCCTCGCAGTTGCGGATGGAACCAATCAGAAGTTTGGAAAGAATAAGTTCAGGAAAAGACTTCCCCAAATTTCAGGAAGAAACCTACCAGAAAGGGCACTACCTGTAGGGTCAAGAAGGAATTTTTCAAAAAAAAAATAGTAAAGAACTCCTCAGAAGTTCACAAGAGCACTTCTCAGAAGTTGCGAAGAGACCAAAAGTTTAGTTGGAACTACCCAGAAGTGCTAGAGAGTGCAAACATTCAGCATTTCAGAATGAGAACTTCTCGAAGTTCACGAAATCTCAGAAGTTATGTTAGATTCTTTTGTTAAAATCAGGAAGAAACTTTCCAGAAGTATTGGGGGATCTTTCTAGTAGTTCAAGCAGGAATTTCTCAATTATTCAGGAACAAACTTCCCGAATTGAGGACAATACTCCCTGAAGTTCAGAAGTGATTATTTCGGCAGTTCAGAAAAGAACTTATCAGAAGTTTAGGAAGAAACTTCTAACAACTTAAGAAGATTTTCCAAGAAATTCTGGAGAGTACTTTTTCAAAGTTTTGCAGAAACTTTCCTCGAAGTTCAGGATGGGACTTATCAGAAGAAGAAAGTAGAAAGTAACTATGTTCAGGAAAAAATTATCATATGTTTCTGGAAGGTAAAGTCGGGTTCTTAAATGTGAATTTCGAAGAAAATAAGGAGTGACTGCCAAGAAGTTCGTAAGGAATTTTGCCTGAAGTTCAGTAGGAAATTTCCCAGAATAAAGCAAAGAGCCTTGCAGAAGATCAGGAGAGAGTTTTCCTGAGATTTAAGAGATAATCACTGACTAACCGAAGAAGCAGTCTATACAAAAATTATTCATATGACCATAATGATATTGATGATCATGAGTGATGATGACACCATATTCAAATATGGTACACACTATCAATGGTTATTGTTGATTCAAAAAAAAAGTCTGTTGAATTTATCAAATGAAAACTAAATTTTGATTTTAAAATACAAAACTGGAAAGAGCGTCACAGGGGAAAAAAAACTATAGAAAATTGTGTCATCTATGCGAATGCTTCAAGCTTCAGTGTCACTTTATAAATATGAAACAATAGTGTAAGGTTGCACACAATCCAAGAAATATATGCAGACATGTTCACTTGTTCACATAATCACACAAATAGCGATAATGACATAACTCGCTCTCTTATTTCGTCTTTTCGTTGAAAGAAAAATTACAGACTTTTATAGACATTCCCAGACATTTCAAATTTTATTCACAGACATTTGAAAAAAATATCTGGCATCCCTGGCCATGACATTTGTTTTACATTATTATAAGCGAGAGCAAGGGGAATATGACCAAAAGGAATCGAAAAAATTAATGTTTTGTCTTTTATACGACACCGCACACACTGTCTCATAGCTGAAATCAAAATAAAAAATGAATCCGAGATGTTCATGCTATTTGCTTTTTCCCTTTTGGTCTTACAACATTACAACTAGCTTGACGCGAGAGGTGTCGGCAACAATTGTTAGCTTTGTACAGTGACCATTTTTTTCAGAAGTAAACCGTTTCTGAAAATGTCAACCGTTACCATCACTGATCATGACACCAGCCGGATGTTTGGTTTGAAATTAACGAGTCCGTGCGGCTGTTGGCCACAGCATCGATGCGGAAAAGCTCTTCGTCGGAGAACAAGATTATCATTTTTTTCTTCTTCAACAAGGAAAGCAATCTCTTGGAACGAGTCACTCGTAGTTCCTTAACCCGGTCCGTAAACAAGTGGCGTTTCACTCTGGCTCTGGAAGATGCATGCAGGTCTATTTTGATGATTCTCCGCATGGATTTCTCCGAAATATTGGCTTCCTTTGCAAGTTTTCTTATGGAACGCACCGGGTTGTGAGCAATTTTTACACGAATCGATTTTATCACGTTCGGCGTTCCTGCAAAGTGCGGACGTCCGCTTCCCGGCTTCAGCTGGACCATCCTGCATGGATTTTTTTATGCTGTAAACTGTTGCCAAATGGCACCCTACCACCTTGGCAATCTCTCTCGGCGTCTTCTGGGCGAGCAACAAACTGGTGATCACTTCTTTCGCGAACATTTTGACGAATTTGCAATAAAACAAATAGAATGTTTGGATACACTTTCGACAGAAATTAGTCACTAGCTATACGAATTAACCCAATACACAAGTTTCAAGATTTTCGCATTATTTTCTGCCACACCCTGTACTCTATAGCTTAGGAGTGGAAAGTAATTTCTGTTAATACCAAATATGTGAAGAGAAAGTATTGATAGATCAGAGCTTTTGGCAGGCTGTAAAATTGAATAGAAGTAGTTTTAAATTGAGCGTAGGGCTTTTGTTAAACAGTATTTTGAAGCAAACGCACACACTTTTGCCAAACATCCCCATGTGGGGTAGGTCAAGGCAGGAACTGATCCACCATCTTGACTGGCCTTTATACCGCCTACATCCCGGGTGAAGGAATCCGTCATCATGGGTCACTTTGTATCGATGGTGGCCGACCGCGATAGTCCTGCATGACCACAAAGCCCATCAGAAGCTGAAGCAAAACCGAGGGCCTTGGGGTCGAAAGGTCGGTGCAACAGGAAAAACCGTCAAAATGAACCTCCAGCTCATGGTCATCGTCATCCGGAATCGCAAGTCCGTACCAGCGTCTCCGTGACTCCGAGACGTTTTGGCCGAACCTTTTAGCGGTTCCTAAGTCAAAGAGTCTTTGGAAGAAATTGGCAACCTGAATATCTCTGCCGAAGAACGCGAACCTTCCGAACGTTCCCAATCGAGAATATCTGGGCCAACCTAAAACGCAAGTTCTATTCCAACAATTGTGTGACCAAATCCGAGAATTTTGCACAAGAGCTTTATTCAAAGTTATGTTTAAAATTCTTGCTTTGCCGGTGTGATTCTGGACATTTTTCAAAAACATGCACATGTCTACTACTGGCCCTGTTATCCTGAAAGGTACCTTTAAATTCTTAGCTCCGAAGATGTTATGCGTACCGCCCATTTCCCTTGTCCAAATACAATGTTCGCGTACTTATCAAAAGTCACACAATCGTAAAATAACTGGAAAGTTTTTCCGGCACAGCCAATAAAAAAAATCACAGTCCGAAATTAGATCCCATAAGGCACAATCTCGGCATTGTTTTATGGCAGGGTTCATTCAAACAAATTTTATGGTGTCAGTAGTCCGGTTATCATTCAACGATTGCTTCTTCAGTTTTCAGACGACGGCGCCCCTCCTTCGTTATTGACTGCTCTTAAAGTGTTATCAGTTGAGATAGAATATAATCACCTTACGCGGTGCCTCAAGCCTGAACAATTTTGAAAAAAAAATTCCTTAATATCTTGGCACCATTGCTAATCGACTTTGATATGTTCAGTGACGTCCATGCACTTATTGCACTTGAGTTGCCTATAACTGTGACTCAGTATTAATCCATCAATTACCATGAGCTCTACCGAGCGCCATTATCAGTAAGCGGTATACCTCTTTAGAGGCACTTCCAATCATTCCTGTGTAGAAAAACGGATTTATATAGATTAACGAAGAAGCGTGAAAAAACGAGTCTCATTCCACTCCATCCAATCGAGCCAACCAGCCGGGCGAAGTGATACGGCTCTGATAATGTTGTTATTCCGTAATGATGAACACATGTGGTGAATTGCAGCAGTCGTCGATCGTCCGACCTGTTGTTTTGATAACCATCATGCAAATCGGGCGATGATGTAAAGAACCGGGTTCATCCGAGACTTGACCCCTGACGAATCTCCGTCTAAACGCTCCGCTGACTTAGTTCTAACTTTAGAATCTTCTCTCCTCGTTTCAGAGCCAACATGAAGAAATCAACTCTAGATAACATAGCGATCCTGCTGGCAGAGCTGCTGGGCACGGCCCTGCTCGTTCTGCTAGGATGCATGGGCTGCGTAGGAGGGCTCGGTCACACTCCATCACACTTTGAACTTTGCATCAACTTTGGGCTGGTGGTCATGATCCTGGTGCAGGTCTTCGGATGCGTTTCAGGATGTCATATCAACCCGGCCGTTACGGTTGCGGCTTGGGTGTACGAGATGGTTTCCACTAAGGTAGGCGTTCCCCCTTAATCTTCCGATGAGTCCCGTTTTATAAAAATAACAATTATTAACTTCCAGATGGCTTTGGGATACATATCCGCCCAGTGCATCGGAGCCTTCATGGGTTTTGGAATGCTCAAGATGCTCACCCCGTCGGCTGTGTTCACGGGAGCTCTGGAAACTGGAGCCGGCTTCTGTGTGACCACACCCAATGCCGGGATCACGACGATGCAGGCTGTTGGAATCGAATTCCTGGCAACCGGTGTCCTCGTGTTGGTGTGCTGTGGCGTTTGGGATCCTCGCAATGCCAAAATGCATGATTCGGTTCCACTTAAGTTTGGTTTCACCATCGGATGCCTGGCCGTTGCTGCCGTAAGGATTTGTTCGATGCAAACGAGCACTTCAGAGATTGATCACCCACTATTTTATTTCTAGGGCCCGTACACCGGAGCCAGTATGAACCCGGCCCGATCGTTGGGACCAGTGCTGTGGAACGGCGACTGGACGGCTCACTGGGTCTACTGGGTCGGTCCACTGTCGGCGGCGTTCAGCATCGCGTTCCTCTACAAGACCGTCTTCAGGCGCGAAGTTCCGCAGCAGGAGATTACCAGTGAAATGACCGCACTCAACACCGAGAAGTAGAATGCTCAAACCACCTTGGAAGGTGGTTATGTTTATGTTAACGCTCTTCATCGATAGTGCCACTGCAAAATAAATGCCAAATGATCATAAGAAAATTAGGTACGTTTCCGGTGAACTTGGTGAGACGATGGCTTACCGCGAACGGATGATTTAATTCTTTTGTTAATTTTAAGGACAGAATTATACGCTGTATGTTGTTTTATGTGTAAAGTTTGAGAGAGTACAGCAGAATAAAGATATTGAAGTTTTAAGCAACGATTATGCCTGATTTATTTTCTAAAGAAATTTGTTTGAAGTCGGCTGAACCGTGCTGAAAATTATTAAAACATGTTGATTTCATTTAAGAAATAAGGGCCAAACGTGTCGGCACGAGGACGATGATGGAGTGATCCTATATTGAGGAACAGACGTTGGTTTGAACCATCCTTGACATAAAGAACAGAACCACTAGATAGACTGTACCCTTTCAAAGAAGAGAACTCTCTCTGTACTCTTCGAAGGGTACAGCCTATCTGCAGGGACCTATTAGCACACTAAATCTTGTTTCAAACCAGCTAAAGGAACTGGAATGAGAACTAGTTAAGTCACAATCAAGATGCTGCAACTAATTATGACAGCTGTGTGTTTCTAAGGTATTTTCCATGCCAAGGACAGCTTAAAACCACGTCTATTCCTCATTCGTGTTGGAGGTGAACAACTAAAGCCCGATTCAAAGTAAATTTGGACGCATTCAAGTGATCATAATTGAATAATTAAACAACATATACGATTGATCAAAATGACAACCAAAAGGGTATTTATTCAGCTTTCAAACGATACATAACAAGTTATTACACATTTCACCGTTTCGAAGAACTGTCGCACTTTACTTTCCATCATGATCTGCACAGTCGCGGCGAACTTATGCCAATTTAAACGCATTTGTTGTGCAGTTGTCGCTTCTTTACCGCATCCCCGAAGATTTCGATTGACAGTTGCCTAATATTTTTCGATCGGTCTGAACTCAGGGCAATTCAGAGGATTAATCTCTATGGCGACGACATTAACAATGTTTGCAGAATACTATTCTAGTACCTCCTTAGAGTAGTGGCAACAATCAATATGCTTGATATTGGTTCACTGTTGTAGAACCCCTAGATCCGAAGTACACCTTGAAGCCAGCACCTTATAGTACATATTTGCGCCTTTGTTTTGATTTGATGTGTTATTTTGACAGCATACTTGAGAGTGTGTTCGTGTGAGTTCATTACTGGGCGCGCATAATTAAGCTTGGGACCGATGTGCTATGTAACAATGTAAATGAATTTGGGTGGCAAAATTAATAAAACATATGAAAATACAGCTTATTTTAGGTGTACTCATTGTTCGCGCACATAAAGCGACACAGTTCTTTTTACCAACCCGGTGAAAATAAAGAAAATGCGCGGTGATATGTTCGCTAAAGAAGACTGGTTTGCGGTCACTGAACTCAAATATAATTTTATTTACCGAACAAAAAAGGATGCGGTTTATTGACGGTTAAAGTGAACCGTGGTTTATTTTGAACTAAATCTATCAGCTGTTCTGCTTGCTTCTACTGGTCATTAGAGATGTGGTTAGATCACCAGCATCGATTCGTGAGGCGATCCCGGGCCTGCATGAGCCCATTGCAATGACCGCACAAGGACCATAGAGTGGTATTCAACGTGTATACACGATTGGACGTGAGTGACCAGTTAGGGGCTGTTCATAAACCACGTAGACAATTAAGGGGCGGGGGTTTCGAAAAAGTCTACGTTTGTCTACGATGGGGGAGGGGGGATATACCAAAAGTCTACGTAGTCTTTTATTACTCTCTACCAGTGTTTGCCCGAATGGTTCACATGCCTTTTGTTCCTGAATGATACGAAATGAATCATTTACTCATGTGAGACTTGTCTATTCCTATATCTACGAATCATCGCACAAAAGGGGACAAGAAGATTTTTTTTCGCTAGTCTCCAGTGACAAATGCATGGTCAAAGTAAATTCTGCTGCTGAACGATTATGATCTTTTGTGTTCTTCTGTATTCCGTTTTCGGTATGTATCGGATCAGTTTGTCTTCATGAAACTGTTGTGTCAATACTGTTGTGTATACTGATTGGTTCATATTCAGCTGATGTAAATGAACGTGAACACATTGGTTCAGCGGCTGCTGCCTTTGGTGAACGGAAGAAAAAAAATGTTTCAATCGAAATCTGTTTGTGTTTGCAAATTTGAATCTATATAGCTGTAAAGCTTTTCCACAACTTTTAGTATCACAACTTTTAGTATCATTATTGTTGATTTTCTATTGAAATCTGATATTTATACCAATATCAGAACACGGTTCCGGAAATCCGATTTTCCCGGAGACGGATGCTGTCCATCGGTCAAATGGGAAAGTTTTGAGAAAATGGTTGAGTTTTTGAATTCAACACTGCTAAAATATTCCAAATCGGTTGGATATTTCCATAATAAAGATCATTTAAGTTAATGGTTTTGTTGGCAAAACGGGAGCTTCATTCACTCGATGTTACACAACTGAATACTCGTATTCGGCATAGGTAGCTGATCCTTTGTATCATTTCAATAATATGTTCGTGAACTATCAGCAGCCTGACACATGATGGTTCAGCAGTATGGTGATAGATGTTTAAGCACTGACACAATCATTCCTCATGCTTCTCGGTGCTATGGTCGGATCGTCTGTATATTGTGAAGCTTTTGTTCTCCGTTTTCCTCTATTCATTCGTTGTTACAAAACAGAATACTCTTATTCGGCAGAGGTAGCTGATTCGCTGTATCATTTGAAAAATATGTTCGTGAACTATCAGTAGCCTGACACATGATGGTTCAGCTGTATCATGATAGATTTCCAAACACTGCTCTCTACAAAACGGATATTCATATCCTCCACGCAGAGAAAATACCTTCATAACAGACATATACCAGGTAAATCCAAACATAAATTTAGTTTATTTTGGCCGCAAACATAAACTTGCTTTCTTTCTAACATATCCTATGTTTAAACCCAATAAGTGACATCGATGTTTGAAATTAAAATCATATTATGTTTATTTTCAGCATATTATTGATACGAATAAACGTACAATTTTCGCTCTCTTCATTTCGTTCGATCAGTCACGCAATATATTCGTGTTTACTTATTTTGCTGTGCTCAGTCATTCCGATGTCCTTGTGTACCACACAACTCATTCAAACCACAGCAAAGCACACGGCTATTCAAGCCTCAAGAGATTTTGGTTGCTTGACAGACTGTTCTGGTAACCATTTTCGCGTTCATTTTCGCCATTCATTTTCGCGTTGATGAGTGATTTTTTCTACCACAGTATTTAAAATATTCCCGAACATGGCTGAAGGCAAAGGAAGCCAAAAGGCGGAGCATTGGCCGAAATAGCTACAGAGTTTGTGGGGCATTTGTTCGAGAAAAGGCATTTGCAGGATCGATTCGAGAAGTTTTGGTTTTTCCACTTAATTGATTCTCCTAATGAATGACTGTTCTTTCGTCTTCACGGTAGAACGTTGAACTTGAATGAGTTGTTTGCACTTACGTACATTCACTGCTTTCTGGAACGAATGAATGATCAAAGTAAAGCAACACAAAACAAGTTGACTACTCTTACACAAGAGATTCATGAAGGCAAATTTGTGTTTACTTCATGTTCGCTAGGAACAGCGCGTGATGACTAATATTTTGACTCAGTTAAGGTGCAATTTGAGAATTTAATATGATATTTTTAAGCTCTGATTTAAATTCTTCGAATACGTATGTTTCGTCGTCTATTTTGATACAATAAAATGTTTGCGAAAAATTGGTGTCAAGCACCTTAGCACGACTTTTTGCAGTGAAATTTTGCATGTCATCACAGTTGAGCACCTTTTTCACTTTGTACGGTTTCAGTCCTTGCTCCTGCCTCACTTTTTGTACGTATGATTTTGACATCTCCGTCACATTTCGCACAAAAACATTGGAATTTTTCTCAATAATAGCTATCACCTTCTTGTCCATTTATCGGGAGCATACTTTTCAATTTGTTCCACTTCCAACCTTCCGATCCACAGTCAAGTGTTGGCCAAATAGTTTTCAAACACATAACACGGTACTTTTGGAAATTTTAGTTTCTTGGCAGGATCGTGAACCAATAAATTCGTATTTCGCTTTCGTTCATAAAAAATGCGTGTCCACTTGATTCGACGCCATTTTACTGAATGTAACAAAAATGTAAACATGTTGTACCACGAAATAAAGTGGAGAGTTTCAGCTGTCACACGAGTGAACCCTTTATAGCGATCCGTGAAATAGTTCAAAATCTACAGAGAAATAAGTGTGTCCGAAATTAACGTTGGCAGGCTTTAGTTTTCACCAAAAATAATTTGCGTGGCATTTGATATCAAGATCGTAATGTAGGTTTCAATGTGAACTTGGTTTAATGCTACATGCTAAAATCTAATCTAATCATTTCGAAAAGATCTAATCTAATTATCTTTTCGAGAGGAAGAAAGGGATAACAAGAGACAGTAATTTGAGCGTGTTGGTCGTGTTTCTCTATTCGTTTTTTACAACATCGATAGATCGAATGCATGGTACCAACTCAATAGTAAGTTTATGATGTCATCCACTCAACAACACATCTCTGTCATAATTTGTTGCAGAAACTTGATTGTGACTGAATTGAGTCACATTGCAGTTACTTTGACTTATTTGCAATAAGTGTGCTTCTAGGGCATTGAGTATTTTTATTTATACGTAAATGAGATGATCTTTGATAGTTAACTTGCTCTCATTTGACAAACATTTAGTTGAGGGTTTTATCGCATGTGAGACAAACTAGAAAATACATTAAGAGGTCTGGGAAGACGTCAACTTGCTTTGGAAAACTTTCAAAGAAGATAAACTGAACTTGATATCTTAATTGAAAACAAAAATAGCCGCATATGATTTTATTGTGGACTGCATTTTGCGACCAAAATTAACGCAGATCAACGCAAAAGCATCCACAAGGCAGATATTTCGTCGAAGGAAATAAGGCCACTCTAGATTCTGTATACTATAGCAACGCCAAGAAGAAATTCTTTGTGAGGTCGATGAGAACGGAGCTACGGAAGTTCTATGGATAGAATCGCATTTTGTCGAAATCATTGGACTTGATATCCAAGAAACAATTCCACCAGAAACTCCCGCTGATGAACTTTAACTATTGGTTCAAGCAGCCATGGTGTGAGCATCTTTAGCATTTGCACTAATTGATTGTTGTTATTTTTATTTATGCAGTATTTTTATGAAACAAAATAAAAATGAATAACTGAATTACCTGATTGTTTGATGTAGAAGGGGTAGGTCGAGGCAGTGGGATGTTAGGCAAAGGTTACGTCCTTGGTTCGAGTACCACTGTACCCATGCTCTTTCGCTCAATTTTCATTACTTCTATTCTATTTCCAACTTACCGTACACTGACTTTCAACACTTTCACTTCATATCTTTCATTCTACCAAAACATTACTGTCCACTCTTGGTGCCTCATTGTGATGAGCGAACATCTCCTTCTACATCATAATCGTTACTCCACGCACGGAGAATACAAAACATGACAATTAGAGTATGATTGTTTGAGTTTTATTTCATAAACCGTTCCTCAAACCGCCAGAGCCACCTATTGTAGAACATTTTCCATAAATTAAAAAAAAATAATTTGATGAAGTCTACGTAGACTTTAGGAGGGGGGGGTTGAAAAAGTCTACGAAAGTCTACGATGGGGGAGGGGGGTTTGAAAGTGTCAAATTTCGGTCTACGTGGTTTATGAACAGTCCCCAATGTATACTTAAAGATTCTGCAGGGTGTTGTTGTACCGTGGCTGAATAAGCTGGCTGTTAGCCATCATTTCATCTTCCAACAAAATGGAACACCTGATCATAATGCTAAGTAAACACAGAAATGGGTTGTGGAAAAGGTTGCGGAGTTTTTGGAGAAAGAAATTTGCCTCTCTAGTAGTCTTAACATCAATCCTTAAGGATATTTTGAGTGTGGCGTCGTTGAGCAGGATACCAAAAGAACCCCTTGAAGCGGTGATGACACCTATGCATCGATACCTGACAAAACTTGCATGCGGCAGTTTCCAATAGCGTCTTACTACAGTCGTCGAAAGAGAAGGTGGCTGTTTTGAATGAAATAATTAACAATTCCAATATTTTAAGACAGTAAATCTATATATATAAAAATGGATTTCTGTCTGTCTGTCTGTCTGTCTGTCTGTCTGAACCTAATAGGCTCGAAAACTACTGAACCGATCAGCGTGAAATTTTGTATGGAAAAGGTTTTGGGGCCGGGGAAGGTTCTTATGATGGTTTGAGACCCCTCCCTTCTCTGGAAAGGGGGGCTCCCATACAAATGAAGCACAAATTTCTGCATAACTCGAGAACTGATCAAGCAAAGGAACCCAAATTAAGCATGCGGAAGTTTTTGGAGGCAATAGATGTTTATATGGTAGTCAGAGACCCCTCCCCTCTCTAAAAGGGAGGCTCCCATACAAATGAAACAGAATTATCTGCATATCTCAAGAACTAATCAAGCAAATGGAACCAAATTTTGCATGTGGGGTTTTGTGGAGACAATTTTTTTTTCTATGGTGGTTTGAGACCCCTCCCCTCTCCTAGGAGGGGTGCTGTCATACAAATGAAACTAAAATTTCTACATAACTCTAGATCTAATAAAGCAAATGGAACCAAATTTGGCATGCGGAGATTTTAAAGGCAATGATTGTTTCTACGATAGTATGAGACACCTCCTCTCTCTCTGGGAGGGGGGGAGGGGTGTCATATAAATGAAACAAAAGTTTCTATATACTAATAATAGAACTAATCAAATGGAACCAAATTTGGCATGTAGAGATTTTTGAAGGCAAGAAATATTTCTAAGGTGACTCTTCATCCCTCCGCCCTCTGTAAGAGGGGGGCTCTCATACAAATGAAACACACATTTGGGCATAACTCGAGAACTAATCAAGCATATGGAACCAAATTTGACATCTGAAGGTTTTTGGAGGACCGAAATGTATCTATAGAGGTTTGAGACTCCTCTGTTATCTGGAATGGGCCAAAGGGGGGGCTTCCATACAAATGAAACACAAATTTCTGAATAACTCGAGAACTTATCAAGTTAATGGAACCAAACTTGGCGTGTGGAGTTTTTCGAAGGCAAGAAATGTTTCTATTGTGGTTTGAGACTCCTCCGCTCACTGAAATAGGGGTCTCTAATATATCTGAAACACGAATTTTTGCATAACTCAAGAACAAATCAAGCAAATGGAACCAAATTTGGCAAATGGAGGTTTTTGACGGAAACAAATGTTTCTAAGGTGGTTTGAGACCCCTCCGCCTTCCGAAAGGAGAGACTTCCATAAAAATGAAACATAATTTTTAGCATAACTCGAGAGCCAATGAAGCAAATGAAACCAAATTTGGCATGTTGAGGTTTTTGGAGGCAAGAAATATTTCTATGGAAGTTCAATACCCCTCCCCATTTTGAAAGAGGGGGGGCTCCCATACAAATAAAAAGCAAATTTCTGCATAACTGGAGAACTAATCAAGTAATCAAACCACTTTTAGCATATGGAGGTTTTTGGAGGGTAGATTTCTATATGCATAAAAATGAATTTCTGTCTGTCTGTTTGTTTGTCAGACCCTTATAGACTCGGAAAGTTCTGAACCGACCAACGTGAAAATTTATATGAAGGGGTTTTTGGGGCTGGAGAAGGTTTTTATGATTGTTTGAGACCCCTACTCTCTCAGGAAGGGAGGCTCTCATACAAATGAGACACAAATTACTTCATAACTCGAGAACTAAACAAGCAAATCGAATCAAATTTGGCATGTGGGGGGTTTTGAAGGTAAAATAAAAACCATAAAGATGCCAGTTATATTAAATTTCCCTTCATTTAGTTGCAAGCGTAGCAGCGCACGCACCGGACGCAGCTATTATATGTATAACAATAAATTTCTGTCTGTCTGAACCTTATAGAATCGAAAACTACTGAACCGATCGGCGCGAAATTTTGCGTGGAGGGGTTTTTGGGGTCGTAGAAGGTTCTTATGATAGTCTGGAACCCCTCTCATATCTGGAAGGGGGGGGGGGGCTCCCATACAAATGAAACACACATTTGGGCATAACTCGAGAACTAATCAAACAAAGGAAACCAAATTTAGCATGTGGGAGTTTTTGGAGACAAGATATGTTTTTATGGTTTTTTGAGACCCCGCCACCCTCTGGAAAGGGGGACTCCCATACAAATGAAACACAAATGTCAACCAAACATGAGAACTATCCCTACTGCCATGGAAATTTGTATGCAGGGGTTTATGGTTTGGAAAAGTATCCTATGATAGTTCGAGACCCCTCCCGCCTATAGAAAAGGGGGCTCCCATGCAAATGAAAAACAAATTCCTGCATAACTCGAGAACTAATCATGCAAATGGAACCAAATTTGGTATAGGCGAATTTTTGAAGGCAAGAAATGTTTTTATTGTAGTTTCGAAGCCCCTCCTCCTCTCTCTCTGAAAAGCGGGGTCCCCATACAAATGAAACACAAATTTCAAACAAACTTGAGAACTATACCTACTGCTATGCAAATTTGTATGCAGTATGGCCGGAAAATTTGTATGCAGTATGTCCGGATTTTTTATGCTGGGATTTTTGGAGGCGGTGAAGGTCCTTATGATGATTCGAGACTCCTCCCTCATCTGGAAGGGGGTGCTCCCACACCAATGAAACACAAATTGCCACATCACTCGAAAACTAATCAAGCAAATGGAACCAACTTTGGCATATGGGGAGTTTTAGACAAGATTTTTTTCTAAGGTGGTTTGAGACCTCATCTCTCTGGTGGGAGGGGGGGGGGTTGGCCTCTCAAACAAACGAAACAGAAATTGGAACCAAACATGAGAATTATCCATGCAACTTAAACTCAAAATGTGTATTTCTAGGGTAAGAAGCATGTACTGATAGAAGTTTGACCCCTGCTTAGCCAAGAATGGGGGATGCTTGAGTTACTCTCAGTGCTACATTATGCACAAGAAGTTGATCAAAGGTTATGCAAGGGAAAATTACATTCAAACTGACAGAATACGGCTTCGTTTGATGATACATTTTGTTGTCAATGAAATGCTTCTACACAGAAAGAAAGACCTATAGAAACTACCGATCCAAAAGTTTAATTAAAAACATAAATCTTTGTTTTTTTTTCAGAAATTACATTAGTAAACGAAAATATTTTAACCAGATGCATTCACAAAAACAACATAAATGAGCAGGTTCTATTAAATTTTCATTCATTTTGTTGCATGCGTAGCAAGGCTCGCACCGGGTTCAGCTAGTAAACCATAAAAATATCATTGCAAATAGGGTAACGGGATGTAATGTTAGCCTAGCTCCTTGATTCGGCCCTATGTACCAAATATGTCATTATTTCGGCGATAATCAACAAAATCATAGTTGCTATCAGCATGACCGTTTTATTCCAAAGCAATTGAGACATTATTTCAATTTATGAGTTGTTCACTTCCGCGTAATTTGCGATTTCCTTAACTTTTTAGACACCATGACTTTACTGGTTAAGCTGAACAGATTATCTACACGATCTTCGAATGATCTAAATTTGTCGAAATTGATACTATAAACCGAATATTGCAGCCAAGACGTACAGAATAAAGTCACATGTTATGAACTAACAGGTAACATAGGTAAAATAAAAATGATTTAACAAGAAAACGGTGGACCCAATGTTAGGGACATATTTTTTCTATGTTCCTAACTATGGCCTGTTGTATGAAAAAGCGTTGTAAAAATGTTGTTATTGGTAACATTTATAATACGAAATGTCTGAGTTCTGGCTGAATGTTTTTCATATGGCTTATTTTAACACAAACTAAAGGAACAAAATCTGTGTAGAGTGAATTATAATGTTTTGATTCCCGAATGGCCACAAAATCATATGTAAAAGTTACTTAAGTGTTTATTAGCAGTTTAAGTTTAGTTTGATTTATGAAATTGTTTTTTGGGTAGAGCGAATACAGCTGGCAACGCCTTGAATCAGAAAATCAGCAAAAAATCGTACCTAGACAACATTTATTAACAAAGCTATCGAATGGGACGAACTTGCAAAACCATAATTAGAATCAATTTGGTACCCATAAACCGACATTACATCCATATCTCTGAATGTTTCTGACTTTATAAAAATAGTCGTGATACATACTACCAGATGGCTTATTGACATATCTTAACAAGTTTATAGCTAGTTAAATTTTGTTTCCAGCTCAAATACTTTATGAGTTGTAATAATAAAATTTAATCGATTATTGCATATTAGGCTAAGTTAAGGTGACACATACCATATGACCAACCAGTGTAATGTTCTCTGAAACGTGTCATTTATTGTCACGCACCCTGTGAAGCTATGGTTTGCTTTTCAGACTAGTTCACTCCTGCTCTAGTTAATTCTTCTTTGACCAATCTACACTTCCGCTTCACTTACTCAATTTTTTGAGTACAATTGTATGCTATCTCTTTTATAGCAACAGAGATTTATCCAATTTTTATTCGTGCACCATGTACCATCTTGCTAATGACCTCAAACACCTTGAAATGGCGTCATGAAACTGTAAATGTCAATGTAAACTTTGGAAAGAAAAGTCTATCGAAAATACTAAACCTTGACCTTAACAAATTAAATTAGTGTTAGCAGCACACCCTGTGGAGCAGTTTCGTACTAAGTGTGGACTCCATTCGAAAGGATTTTTCAAAGCTTACCTTAATAATTAAACTCACTCATACAGGTAACAATTATAAAAAAGCTCTTGCATTCGGCTTTCAACATCACCGTGCATTCGGCTCAAAGGAGATAATTCACAATAGGGTAATATTAAAAATTGATACACCCATTGGTTTAATACAAAGCCACAAAATTTATTGCCCCAGTGAAACTACGGTTTTTCTTTCTTTTTTTTCTGTTTGGTCTGTATGGTTCTCTCCAATGTATTCATTAGCAGCTATCAATTATTAATTACCGATCACTCGAATGGGTTGTGTTATTTCATGTGGGTTCCGATCGAATGGGTTACCAGGTAGTCTGATGAAAAATATGTATCAATATACAGGAATAAAGAATAGAACAATGACAGGACATGCAAACTCATTGGGGAAGTGGTGTAAAATGCGTCGGCGGGGCAATTTTATTAACCGCTGGATATTATATTAACCGACATTGGTTTTGTATTGGTAAATGGTATAAGACCTTTAACAGGATTGAGTATCTTTTCACCAAAAGCGTCTTTTCCGTCATATGAATGATTTCCATGTTATCTAAGCAATTACACATTTCTGTCTGAGCTTCCCAGAATTCAATAAATATAAAAAATAATGGTGAAGTCACTAGTTTTTAAAAATACCCACCATAATTGCCAACTAGTATCGCCACTTGGATTTTCTTAAGGCATAAATCTGTGCAAAATGAAATTATCATGTGAAATCTTTGTAGTTTCTTAGATTCGTAAATTTAAAATGTTGAAGTTTCGATGCAAATCAGTTCTGATACTGCATACACTATGAACAAAAGTACCGTGAAAGCTAACATACTATATTAACAATATAGTCACTTCCTTTTTTCCACATACACATGTTAGGCGACCCGTGTAGCGCTGCCAACAGAACCATCTGGTGATAAAAAAGGTTAGCAAAATATATTTAACCATCAATTCGGTTAATTCATTCTACCGTGTATCCACGGTAAAACTAATATACTCTTTTTATGAGTATTGTTTGCTCACACAGAGAAAAGTTCGATAGTCAATTTTACCATTATTGGAGATAAGGATGACTAGGACAAAATAATGATTTTCAACCATGTATAATCATGGTCAAAATGAGCATTCAAAAAAATTGATTCAATATTCACTATAATGTCGGAATAGTTCCTGTAACCATGACCATGGTCAATAATGTGATGATGAAAAAATGTCACCGGCCAAAAATGTGTAACCATGATTCAAATTTACTACGTTTATGGTTCAGCCTTCAACATTTGAAGTAAATTTTACATACCTCATGTTGATATCAACTTCACCATTCATTTAATCGCAGGCATGGTAAAATCAAACGCATTGTTAAACACCTTAGTTTAACAATTTGTGATTCGTTTCAATTTGTCTGCTCAGTACTTTTGGAATATTACGCTAGGTAAAACGAAAACTGAATAGCTTTGTTTGATCGTGTGCATTTAGTAGTTGCCGTGCTTCTCACTTATGGCGCCCCAAGCGCAAAAAAAGGGTTGCCTGAAAAAAGAGGGAAGTGACTTATATTGTTAATATAGTATATTTGGTGAAAGGCTGATGTGTGTTGACTCTTTTTACGATTTGATAAACAACCAGGTGAGATGGGTATTTGCGAAGACCGTCAATAACATGACACACAGCTCCCTCTCTGTTTCAGTCGACATGTTCGAAGCGCTCTCAACGTATTCCAGAAACATTAGAAATTAATATTAATATTTATTTGTGAACCCATGTGAGCCATCGTGGGTGAGTGTGTTTTGATTTGCATTTGTTTTGACAGCTAAATAATAGAAGACATTGACCAACTTTACTTATTCCGTGGAAAAAAGGACGCAAAACCTGTTGTGTACCGGGATGTTTGAGCACTTCCAACGCAGGAAAGAAATCCATCTTCCGAATAGTCGAGACCCACAGGTAATTGCAATATAATGTTTGCATCAACTTCAGCACTTATTGGTATTTTCAACAGACAATCTTCCGGAGATTAGTGTCATCTGTAAAGATCACTTTTAGGACGAGGATTTCATCAATGCATGCAATAAAAGTCAAGGGTAAGTTTTAAAATCAAACATTTTTTTCATACATCATATTCATTTATGGGCTACATCGATATGCTGTTCCGATTCTCCGGAGTGCTGGCTCCGCAGGGTTTCCTGAACATAATGAACCAATGGACTTTGAAAGCAGTGAGTTCGAAGATGATGGCTACGCATGTGGTGATTTCCTGGAGGTACCAGGAGAAGTTAAAATTCCTGTAAGTCCTTCATCAGAGCTTCCGGCAAATCCCTTTATCCAACGCTCGATCCAACGTCAAATCCTATTATTCAGCCATACCCGCATAAGTCGATCACGACTACCTACACGATCCGGTTCGTTGTATAATCGATGGCTGAAAAAATGGTCGACCAAGAGGAAGAAATGATTGGTCATGAAGAAAGATCTTCCGAAGAAAAATCAGACAATTAGCGAACAAAAGTCCATCATTCGAAATCTTCGTACCGAGCTAAAGAAACATCATGGTGCCGTTAAAGGGTGTTCTGATCAAAATTTGGTCAAACAGTAATGTGTGTGAGTCGATCAAAGTTTTTATTAATAAGTCAAATTCTTTTTCTTTTTCAAGTTCAGTTAATACAGAATACAGGAAAAATATTTAGCAAAGCTTCCTTTTTACCGAATGCGAATTGCCGGGACTTTTGTTTAACACCTGCCATAAGATTTTGTACAGTCTTGTTGTCCACTTTATTCGCCGCAGAACGCTAGTTTGCCTTCAACTGTTTCTCGCTCACAGCAGCTTTTTGAGTCTTCTTAAGGTTCCGCTTGTCGATGGCCCAATATTGTTCGATTGGGCGGAGCTCTGGCATGTTGGGAGGGTTCTTGTCCTTGGACACCACTTGAACGTTGTTGGCAGCATACTCCATGATCTTTTTTTTGCGTTATGGCAAGATGCCAAATCCGGCCAAAATAGAACGGAACAATTATGTCGCATCAGGAAAGACAGTAGACGTTTTTGTAGGCACTCGCTCAGATAAATTTCCTGGTTGACGGTTCCGGTCGCAATGTAAACGTTGCTCTTCAAGCCACAGGTACAGGTGGCCTGCCACACCAGATATTTCTTCGCGAACTTTGACAGTTTGATGTGCATGAAAATATCTGCCACCTTTCTCTCCGGTTGCCGCGTAAAATTCCTGTCTAGTAAGGGGTTTTAAGTCTGCCTTGACGTAAGTTTCTCGGACATCTCGGACGCAGAGGTTTGGGTTCTGCTTGAAACAACGGGCAACTCTTTTTGTCATCGCTGTGGCCTCCGGCTTTCGATTTCCCGCGATCCAGCTTTTCTGGCTATCAACAAACGTTCACCGAACACTTTTAATACCTTCCCGCATAAAAAACAACCATAAGAAGTGCCTAACAACCAATTCGGGGTATCATCCCAACTGTAAGTGGTGTGGTAACACCATCTATGATATCGTTCCTGAATGGTACATATTTATTAGGGTTTGTAATAGTTGATTTAGCCACATTCAACAATTTCGCCAACTTGGCGGGAGAGTAGTTTGGATTTTCGCCATGCATGCGCAAAATTTTGATGTGTAGCTTCTCCTCCTTCGACGACATTTTGATAACTGAAGTGCTAATCTCAAAATCAAATAGAGGCATGATGCTACATGCACACATCTTCAAGATGAGGGGTGTGCAAAATTTTTTAATAAACGATGAAAGGAAACGCATCAAGTTTAAGTCGACCAAATTTTGATCGAGACACCCTTTAATGGGTTATATTTTGTTGTCTGAAAGTTTGAAAACGATCGGTCAAGTAGGTAATTTTCTACAGCGTTTTTTCCGTGATGCATTTTGACGTGGGATACTCTTTACATTTCTATTGAATATTGTTACGAAATCGGAAATTGGTTTGTTGTCTTGTTGCTTGCGCAACATTTTATAAAATTCGTTTAATTTCGCGATCGGGGAGGCTGTAATTATGCCAAGATCTAATCGGGCAAAAGGGCCAAAGCCAGTTGTGAGTTGTGGAGTGTGCAAAGATCCGGACGATAGCCGGATGGTATGTTGTGACGACTGTGGTCTGTGGTACCATTTCGAGTGTGTTGGCGTTGATGCAGCAATTGAGGAGGCGGATTGGAGCTGTTCAGCATGTGTCGCTAAAAGAGTAGTTCTTAGCCCATCGATCATCATCACGGACCCTGCACCAGGTGGAAGGAGGAGTACACACAAATGCAAAACGAGCTACTCACGGATTTTCAAAGGAAAATTGATCAAATGCAGAGTAGGGTTGAGGAACAACAACAGTCGTACGAGAAGTTACTTCGATAGAAGGATCGTGAGATGCAGAATGCAATTCATGATTTTCGACAGCAATTTCAGTGCCGATTGGAAAAAAGGAGCAGCAAATTCGAGACGAATTGAGTGTTCCTACCGTTGTACCTCCACCGAATGCAAATTCAACGACGATAGGAACTGAAAGCCGACCACCAGGCGACATGTGCGCTCGAACGGATGGAAAGACAACTTGCAGATATGGCAAGAAAGCAGGATCTACAGACGAAGTGTCTTGAGGAACGAGTAAGGGCGATGGAAACCAGCAGCAGTGAACCTGTCCCGTCGAGGAGTGATGGTTTGAACGCAAATCCGGACCCATTCAACCCGACTCGTCGTTCTCATATTCCGTCAGTAAGTGTTTCTCACGAGCTCAGCAAAAGTCAAATTGCCGCGTGGCACGCAGTACCCGTTCTCGGGCAACCCTTAGGAGTCACCCCTACTCATCGCTACTTATGAGAGCACTACCAGAATGTGTGGTTTCAATGACGAGGAAAACTTACTTCAGCTCCAGCGTAGTTTGAAGGGGAAAGCTCTCCAGGTAGTGCGCAGTCGTTTGTTTTATCCATCAGGACTTGAAGGTGTCATCAATACTCTGCGTATGTTATTTGGTCGGCCAGAAATAATCGTCCACTCGCTGGTCTGCAAGATTCAAGAAATGCCAGCACCAAAGACGGAGAAGTTAGGAACTCTGATCGATTTTGGTGTAGCAGTCCAGAATATGTGCGCAACGATCGTCGCTTGTGGGTTGAACGAGCATCTTTGCAACGTGGCACTTCTTCAAGAACCTGTAGAGAGATTGCCACCAACGGTGAAGCTTGATTAGGCTTAGCATCGCCAAATTTCGCCAGCGGTCACACTCTCGGATTTCAGTACCTGGCTGGCTACACTCGTCGAAGCAGCATGTATAGTAACGGTTCCGTCAACGATCAGCACGCACATCGGCAAGCCTGAGAAGCGTATTCGGAAGGAGGAAGTTCACGTTCACGCCCAATGCAGCTCTAGTCAGCCCTCGAATTCTACGGCATTTCCGAAGGATCCGTTGAAGCCAGCCAACAAGCAGTGTGTCATTTGTCTCGGAAGATGCAGCAAAGTGGAATATTGTAAGAAGTTTCTAGAACTGGATATCGGGGCACGATGGGCAGCGCTGAAGCAGAACAAGTTGTGCCGGAAGTGTCTGGTAAAGCATATTGGAGCGTGTGCGGTAAAGCAAGCTTGCGGAAAAAACGATTGTTCATAAATGCATCACAAGCTGCTACACGATGATTCCAGATACCAGCGAATGGAGAACATCCGATCGTTGACTCCACAGACCAGTGCAGAAATACCTACTGAAACCTGTAACACTCACGTCAGCAATATAAGCAAAGTTCTCTTCCGATACGTTCCAGCCCAAGGAACATTGCTGGTTTTATCATGGTTTTATAGCATTCTTGAAGTCTAATTCATGCTCTTCAGAACCCTTATAAAACCAAAATTGTTACTTGGGAGGGCTTCTTCATGGACGAGGAAAGGTTGTTCGAACATTTGCCTTTTTGGACGATGGTTCATCGGTGACGTTGATGGAGCATAGCTTGCTGAGGGAACTGAATCTTCAAGGCGAATCATATCCGCTGTGCCTGGGCTGGACCGCAGATCATCAACGACAGGAAATGGATTCAATGAGGCTTGCGTTAGAGATTTCTGGAGTGCATGATACAAACACAACTGGATTCCGAAAGTGCACACCGTGAACAGTCTTGCTCTACCAAGGCAAACTCTCGCGATATCGGAATTAGCACGGCACTATCATCATTTGGAAGGCCCACCTGTGGATTCATATCGCAACGTTCGACCGCGGATTCTAATTGGCATGGATAACTGCAGATTGGGTCACGCGCTGGACAGCAAAGAAGGAAGGAAAGATGAACCGATTGCCTCTAGAACACGTCTGGGCTGGATAGTATTTGGGCCTTGCTCAGAAGCATCCCAACTAGCGACGAACTTGACGGCGCACCACAGTTACCACGTGTGCCCGTGTTGCGAGCGAAGCGACGCAGAGCTTCATAATACGGTCAAAGCTTACTTTTCGGTTGACAGCATTGGAGTGACGAGCCCTGCCAAACCACTTCTTTCAAAAGACGACGAGCGAGCAGAGCAGTTACTGAAATCCTTGACACAGGTGAAGGAAAAGCGGTACGAAACAGGATTACTTCGGCGATATGATGATGTTCATCTTCCGGACAGCAAGTCAATGGCAATGAGATGGCTGATTTGTTTGGAGAAGCGCATGGAACGGGATCCTGAACTAGCTGCAGCATTGAAGGAGAAAATTCTAGACTACGAGCGATCCAGATACATCGTGATGCTGACGGATAGTCAACTGTCCCGCGCGTCTGGTATCTGCCAATTTTCCCGGTGGTTAATCCAAACAAACCAGGGAAGATGCGCATAGTTTGGGATGTGGCTGCGAAGGTAGCGGGAGTTTCATTGAATTCTTTTCTGCTTACGGGGCCGGATCTACTTACTTCTCTTTTGTCCGTGCTACACCGTTTCCGAGAATTCAGGATTGCCATTACGGGTGATATTCGGGAAATGTTCCTGCAGGTGTTGATGAACAGGATCGACCAACAATGCTTGAGGTTCTTATGGCGTAACGAGGAACTCGGCCGCAACCCAGATGTCTATGTGATGAAGGTCATGACATTTGGAGCAACGTGTTCACCAAGCTGCGCGCAGTATGTGAAGAACCACAATGCGCAGCGTTTCCAAGAGCAGTTCCCAAGGGCAGCTGAGTCGATAGTCAAGGAACATTACGTTGACGATATGCTTTCTAGTGTCGAATCGGAAGAAGAGGCGATAAAGTTAGCGAAGGATGTCCAGTTAGTCCATGCAGAGGCGGGTTTCGAAATACGGAACTGGTTGTCGAACTCAAATCGAGTGCTGCGGGAGTTGGAAGGAAATCCAGGCGAGAAAAGTTTGAATCTGTCGAGCGAGATGGGCACGTAAAAAGTTCTAAGTCTGTGGTAAAAAGTTCTAAGTCTGTGGTGGTGCACCGGTACCGATACCTTTACCTTCAAAGTGTCTTCACGAATTAAAGCCGAGCTACTTCAGGGTCTCATCGTACCAACGAGAAGGCAGATCTTAAGTACGCTGATGATGATCTACGACCCACTGGGATTACTGGCGCACTTTCTCATGTTCCTGAAAATACTATTGCAGGAAATTTGGCGCAGCGGTGTTAACTGGGATGATCCTATAAAAAACGAACAATGGGAGAAGTGGCGTACGTGGTTGCGAGTTTTTCCGCAAGTGGAGACTGTCAGCGTGCCTAGGTGTTATCGGTTGAAGACGAGCATTGTTGAACGGAATGTGATTCAGTTGCACATGTTCGTATATGCATCGGAGAACGGGTTTGCTGCAGTTGCCTACATGCGGTTTGAAGAAGATGGCGTGGTGGAATGTGCGCTCGTCGGCGCAAAGACAAGAGTAGCTCCGTTGCGATTCATGTCGATTCCAAGACTAGAACTTCAGGCAGCAGTCATTGGAGCCCGCTCAGCAAACGAAATCATGGAGACACACAAGCTGAAACCTACGAACCGGTTTTTTTGGTCAGATTCACGCGACGTTCTTTGCTGGCTGAATTCGGATCATCGAAAATATAATCAGTTCGTGGCGGTGCTAATAAGCGAGATGCTGAAATTGACAGAGCCAATCGAATGGAGTTGGATCCCATCAAAGCTGAACGTCGCTGATCATGCTACGAAATGGCAGTGTCTGCCGGATCTTTCTCCTGCAAGCCGATGATATCGTGGCCCTGAATTCCTATATGGACGGTTGCTGTGTCGAGATTTGATCACACCGTGGAAGAGAAACGCCTGCATGTGCTGCACCACTCCGTCGAACTTGTACTGTTCAAATGGGAAGACTTTTCCAGATGGAAGCGTTTGTTACGTCTCGTGACCTTCATAAAACGATATCCATCAAATCTACGAAAGAAGCTGATGAAGGAGCCTATTGTCACCGGTCCGCCAACCCATGAGGGGCTCAAAGAGGCGGAGCAGTGGATTCTGATGTCTGTACAAGATGCTGAGTTCTCCGTAGAAAAAGTCCTGCTGCAGAAGCCGAATGCTGTACCGTGGAAGAACACGTTGCCGAAGAGTTGTTCGCTGTATGGGCTTAGTCCGTTCTTGGGCGAAGATGGACTGCCGCGGATGAAGGGCCGCATAGATGCTTGCGAACGAGTGGAAGAGTGTACGAAGCGCCCGATACTGTTGCCCAAGCGTCATCCAGTTACGGACCTCATTATAGCCAGTATTCATCAGAAGTTCTGCCACATGAATCACCAGACTGTGCTCAACGAAATCCGACGTAGATTCTACGGGCCCCAGCTACGATCGACGTACAATCATGTGCGAGCACGCTGCCAGCACTGTAAGAATCGCCAAGTGAAGCTATTTGTTCCAGAAATGTCCGCTCTACCACCTGCGCGTATGAAAACCTTCTGTCGCCCGTTCTCTTACATCGGCATCGACTATTTCGGCCCTATGTACGTAGTTGTTGGCCGGAGGACTGAAAAACGATGGGGTGTGTTGATCACCTGTCTCACTGTCCGAGCAATACATCTTGATGTTGCCCACAGCCTTACAACAGACTCGTGCACCCTCGCCATCAGAAACTTCATCGCAAGGAGAGGGACCCCTCTGGAAATAGTCAGCGATCGTGGCACCAACTTCATCGGAGCCAGTCGAGAATTGAAGGAAGCACTGCAACAAGTGAACCAGAACAAGCTAATGGAGCACTTCGTCACCACTGATACGAAATGGTCATTCAACCCACCTGCTTCTCCGCACTTCGGGGGAGCCTGGGAACGTCTTATACAGTCTGTGAAGAAAGCTCTAAAGCACCTCCAACTCACACGCACACCCACCGATGAGCTGCTACGAAACATGTTAACCCAAATCGAGCTGATTGTCAATTCTCGACCGTTGACAGAATTACCATTAGACGACGAGCTGTCCCAAACGCTAATTCCGAATCATTTTTGATAGGATCGTCAGATGGCTCAAAACCCCCGATCGCGTTCGATGACAGTAGCTTGGCGCTGAAGCAAACATGGAAGATGTCGCAGGTCTATGCCTACAGATTTTGGCGCCGCTGGATATCTGAATACCTGCCAACTCTCACCCGTAGGACGAAATGGTTTCACGGCGTGAAACCTATCGCAGATGGAGATATCGTCGTCATCGTGGTCGTCATCGCTGGCCGAAAAATGCTATACGGTCCAAGAATGGACAGGTCCGTCGTGATCTGGCGCAGACTGCGACCGGGATTCTAAAGAGACCAGCCGTTAAAATCGCAGTTTTGGACATCGGTGCAAGCGTAAGTACGTCGGATCAATCACCTTGAAGTACTGGGGGAGTGTCGCAACTTCTCGTTGCTTCGCACCACACATCACACTACTGCGATGGTGCAGACCTCATACCTACTACCATTGGTTTCGAACTGTCAACCGCTGCCCCGAGTGACGTCGTAGGTAAATAATAGTTCAGCGGATAGTTTAGTAAAAAGTAAATAGGTCGATACTATTGTGGCAAAGTGCAAGTTTAAAATTCCTTTAATTATATAAAAATATGCACAGAATACAGTAAAATTACGTGCAAATACGGACAGAATTATTAATAACGAACACTAAACGAATTTTATAAAATGTTGCGCAAGCAACAAGACAACAAACAAATTTCCGATTTCGTAACATCCTACATTGAAATAAACGGTGTTACGAAATCGGAAATTTGTTTGTTGTCTTGTTGCTTGCGCAAAAAATATCTTACAAATGCCACAATATTTCTATGTAACAAATATATAAGACAGTAGTTGGGAGCATTGGAAATAAAAGGCTAACTTTACATCCCTTAGCCATATCTGATTTGATAGAATATTAAGTTTAAGTTAGATTGAAGTCTGACTCCCTTCGGCCCACACCTGCAAGAATAGGTTTAAGCCTATGTATTTCGCTTAGTTATTTAATCAACTATCATAGTTTCAAAGCTTTTACTCTGCAAAAAGTCTGGTAACCTTGTACATCAAAATGATACGACACACCAGAGGCAGCAGTGAGAAGAAAAAAAATCTCACCCTAAAGAGGAGCAGCAGGTGGCCAACGATGATGGTCGGTCTACCAGAATCCTCGCCGCACTGACAGTATATTACGAATAAACAAGATCGAATGATGAATCCTTCACTGCCAGATTTTACACAACGATAATTGTTATTTAATGTTAAATAATTAAATATTAATTGGATCGATGTGTGATAAAATTGTAATGTGCTTGTCATGTCCTCCTACCGACCGACCGACCGAGATCGGAACGACGGGCCAAGTTTACGAGAGCCTTGCTGGGGAAGGAGGAATGGTCATGATTGAAAAACAACCACCAAAGTGAAAATAAGCGGAAAAATTTCCAACGTTGTATTACATGCAGCTCAGCGACTGACGACGAAATGGGAGTGTAACACCCACCATCGTCCATTTCCGTTGGTAAATGAGCTTCTGAGCATGAATGGTTAATGAATGGCAAATATTTACAATTCTCGGCACAATCAAGAGCGTCAAGAGGGTGCCAATTTACTGTGAATGAATTGACCAGCTTCAAACATCATCGTGGGCAGAGAGCTGAAATCATTTCGCCCGGATGGATTGGCATAAAAGCTTTGTTAGAAGTACTGTGGGGTCTTAGTTGTCCAGTGTTGTCCGCTTAATACAAGAGTGAACAATTGTTAGCAATACAAGGGAGAGAGCTAAGTTGTTGAGGTTTCGATATTTTATTTTAAAATTAAGCTGCTTTGTGAGCATTTTTTCTATTAATGCTCTTTCATTGTAGGCAATACGATAAATACATCATAAAATGGATACTTTCAACAATGAGTAAGAAGAAAGTAACAATTTTTTCTTAGAAAATTTTTTGCTCCATTCACCCAACATAAAAACGCAGATTGTAATGCAATTTCGACAAAACGCAATTCGCAATTTCGAGAAAAAATGGTTGTGGGCCAGCAGCACTTCAATTCGCTTTGAAAAATGCAAAGTGTGCGTGAGGTTCTGTAGTATGTTATTTGTTGAGTGTGGCTCACAAAAAAAGATCCCCAATCTTAATCGAGTTTCGAACCGTGGCCGTCAGTGTGACGGTTCTAGATGGTATTCATTCAACTACTTTTACAGGTTGAAATGAATGCTATAGAATCTCTACAGTCGCTTTGATTGCCGTGGCACTCAGATAATTGGGGAAAACAAGATCACTTTCACTTTTTTTAAACACTATTTTAAAAAAACTTTTTGAGCGTATTAGTAGAACGATTGTGATTGGGAAACTAGGAGAATTTAAAATTTAACACTTCATTTGATCACTTTTTAAAAATAAAAAATTAAACCTTGAAACACTTTTTTAAATTTTCGCTAGTAATCGCGAGCAAATTCCATTTAATTCCACTATGAGCTTATCTTTTGACAGATAAGCCTATTTCGTCTGCTACTTACAGACTTCTTCAGTGTCGAGTGCTCGACTTGAAGGAAACATCATAGTAGGTCTAGTATTTATAGTAGGTTTGTTGGTACCGCGGTATGTGAGATAGGGGTGGGTAGAGAAGTTCTTGAGTGTGTTTATATGTTTGTTTGTATACCTGAAATGTTGTTTGATACCCACAAGGTTATTCATTATTACTTCGTTTGAAGTTAGTCAAATTGGTGTTTTGTTGTGTAGTGAGTTGTTTTTGTGTGAAGGTATAAATTTAAACAGCCACGAATATCCGTTTCCTTGATCCTTGTTAAGCAATTTTTTGGAATTTTGTTTGTGGATTGCTATGCTTTCCGCTACATTTAGTTTCCAGGGGTTTGTGATATGTCTTAAGATTTGTATGTTATTTAAGTTTAAAAAATGTTCTTCGTTGAATATATGTTCAGCTACTTTTGATTTAAAAATGGTGTATGATCCCTTTGTCAGTGTCTTTGTTTGCTTTAGTGACTTCTGCAATGTGTTCTTTGAATCGAATATTGAGATTACGTTTAGTTTGTCCAATGTAGATTTTGCCGCAATGGTCACAAGTTATTTTGTAGACCCCGGATTTGTTTAGACTGTTAATGGGGTCTTTAGCCGACCCTAAGAGGGTTTTAAGTTGATTATTTTTACTAGTATAAACTATTTCAAAACCGAAGTTACGTAGGATTGGTCGTAATTGTGTAGTGTGGTTATCGTATGTCATTGCTATTCTTTTAAGTTGGGGTTGTGTATCTGTTAATGTGGTGAGTGATTGTTTGTATTGTTTTTGTGTTTTTTTGTTGATTACGTTTTGTATTAGTTTTCGGGAGTAACCGTTCAAGTGTGCTGTGTCAAAAATGTAGTCGAGTTCTTTAGTTATGCCGTTTGGACTTAGGGGTAATGTTTGTATTCTGTGTATCATGTGGTTAAATGATGCTATTTTTGTGTTGGTATGAGTGGTTAGACGTATGTGGTATTGTGCGTTGTGTGTTTGTTGGTTTTCTGTAAATTTCAAATGTGAGTTTAGAATGTTCTTTCACTACGAGCAAGTCCAAAAATGGTAATTTGTTATCTTTTTCAATTTCATAAGTGAATTCTATGTTTTTATGTGCGTTGTTTAAGGTTTTTAGAGTGGGAGTTAAGAGATCTTTCTTTAAAATGCAAAACACATCGTTTTTTTTTAGACGGGATGGAAAATCTGCAATCAGACACCTGAAGAACTCAGGGTGTGGGGATGAGGGTGCCAACTCCTCGAACCACCTGTCGGTATTATATCCGGGGCGGTGTTGGTGACTGCCGAAAAAATCAGCGAAAATGATTTATTGTTATCCGTGCTTGGAAACAACTACATCGATAAATGCATTGGTAAAGGCGCATACGCAGAGAACTCCAGTGAGTGAACAAGATTACACGTGTTGCATATTACTCCATTCCACCACGCAAGTCGAATGAACAGAAGCTCTGCCTACTTATGATTCACTCTTCGTTGATTGAGTGGCTATGGAAATACGACCCAGTAGGATCGCCAGACGATAATGTTCGGAGACGATAGATGATAGCATTCATTTGTACAGAATCTTCCATTGTCTTTTAGTTCGAATGGCAGTGTTGGAAGTTTTGTTAAGGAAGTTCCGCCTGGGAAAAATCAGCCTACTTAAATAGTTGTTTTTTTTTTTAATTTCCCTGCCACACGTATCGGATAAGTCGTGACAATTTTTCGGCCTCCGATTCATTTTTGCTTTGAACGCGGTACCACACAATTACCAAGTGATCCGATCGGAAGCTTCGAGCACTTGCACACAATAGAATCGAAAATGAATCACCAACAGAAGCCAACGAACGAATCAATAAATTGTGATGCAAGCAGTGTTGAACACGCATACAATTGACTGGTGACGAAGTTCATGCTATGTTCATTCAATGTTTACCTTGGCCCATCAGTGTTCGGTTTGAGAAGTGAAGCAGAACCTCTCATTGTGTGCGTCTATTGAATCAAAGAAGAGCGTGCAAAGAATGATTTTTGATACGATTGGAACCATCCTTGCTTCGAGGAGGGGGCTATTGTGCTTGGGGCTACTTAGGGCTTTAGTAGTTAGGTGGTCCCTGTGACCTACCTTTGGTCGTTTCGCCATTTTTGTTGGAGATCGAGGACGACCTGGGAGGCTGATATGCATATCGCGTCCCAGACATCCTAGTCCTGGCACATCCTCGGGACCAAATTGAACCAATCATGCCGGATCTCGCGCCGTCGAAGCGAGGACATGCGAAGAACACATGTTCCGCAGTTTCCTCGACTCCCGCGCACTCGCTGCATGCGGAGGACTGTGCATGCCCATATTTGTGCAGGTATTGTCTAAAACAGCCGTGGCCAGACAATATCTGCGTTAAGTGGAAGTTCACTTCACCGTGTCGCCTACCGACCCATCCGGTTAATTCCGAGATTAGTCAGTAGGTCCACCGACCTTATGGTGGCAGTTGTCTTCCGATTCCCGTCTTGTTCACACTCTACACTCATTCATGATGCGTGCTCTATTGGCATCATCCCCGCTAGGACGCAGACCGCGTCGCGTGATACCGTTCGGTATGCACTAACCACTCTTAGGCACATAAGCCTGTGCGTACTCTCTAGCTTACTAACGTAGCTCTTGGTACTCAAGGCGGTGATCCATGCCGGCCCGCCGTACCTAAGTATGGACAGGGCGACACTGGCCAGGAGTTTACGCTTACTCCCTTGCACCGCCGAGCTATTCGACATCATGCGGGATAATGCCGATATAGCCATAGAGGCTTTCTTGCAGGCGTAATCGACGTGACTGACAAAGGACAGCTTATCGTCGATCATGACCCCAAGATACCTCAAGAACCTCTTCGATTCTATTGTGCAGTTACCTGCACTGATCGTCGCATGTTGCTCCGATTTCCGATTATTCACCACCGTGACCTCAGTCTTATGGTGGGCTAGCTCCAATTGCCTGGAGCTCATCCATCTCTCCACAATGCCGATGGAGTGCGAGGCCGTTAACTCGACCTCTTCGATGGATTCACCACATATCTCCAGGGTGATGTCGTCTGCGAACCCGACTATCTTCACCCCGCTCGGGAACTCAAGCCGCAGTACCTCGTCGTACATCGTGTTCCATAGCACCGGACCCAGGATCGAACCTTGTGGGACGCCTGCGGTGATCTGGACACGTTTCTGGCCTGCCTCTGTATTGTATACCAGTACGCGATTCTGGAAATAGCTTCCGAGAATCTTGTACAGGTACCCAGGAACCTGTAGGCGTTGGAGCGAGTCGGCGATAGCCACCCAACTGGCGCTATTGAATGCGTTTCTCACGTCAAGGGTGACCACTGCACAGTATCGTACTCCTCGCCTCTTGCGCTGGATTGCCACCTCAGCCGTCTTGGTGACGGACAGGATGGCATCCACCGTCGACTTCCCTTTGCGGAAGCCAAACTGGTTATTAGACAGACCGCCTATACCCTCCGTGTACGTTGTCAGTCTGTTGAGGATTACCCTCTCGAGCACCTTACCCGCTGTATCCAACAGACATATAGGTCTATATGCCGATGGATCTCCTGGTGGCTTCCCTGTCTTTGGTAGCAACACAAGGGTCTGAATTTTCCAGGCGTCCGGAAAGACGCCCTCGTCCAGACACTTTTGCATCACCACCCTGAACATTTCGGGATCCAGCAAGATAGCCGTCTTGATGGTCAGGTTCGGAATACCATCCGGTCCCGGCGCTTTGTTCACCTTTAGCGACTTTGCTATCGCAATGAGTTCCTCATTCGTCACCGTCGCCTCGTCACCGGCCCCCGTTGTGCCGTTGTCAATGCCCACGTGGTCACGGGTGTTCGGCTGAGCCGTCCACCCTTCCGTCGCTATGACAGCGTTAAGGTCTGGGATACTGGAACGCTGGTCATGGGACAAATCTACGGCGGCGGGGGCCATGGACTCGGGTCGTGGCTCGAAAAGGTCCCCAACGATCACCTGCAGCAGCTCTGATGAACGCTCGGTTGGAGCCGTCGATCCTCTGGTTTGGCCATTACTACCCGGTAGGCTCGCCGGTCCATTCCCTGTCAGCGCGACTCTTCAGCGGCCCTTCGCGCCACTCGACCCTCGCTCTTCTCGGCGTCTGACCGCGCTCTTTGCACCCTCCGTCTTGCGTGGAGGCATGTTCTTCGGAGGTCGGCGATCGACTCCGTCCACCAATACACCGGCGATCTTCCATTCCTCGGTTTGACTTCCCTCGGCATGGTCGCATCGCACGCTCGTGTAAGTGTCATAACAAGTCGTTCGCCGCAAGGTTCCTGGGTTTCGCGTAAGTTTCGTTCCCTCTCAAGCGCCTCTTTAAAAGTCTCTACATCAAAGTAGGACGTCCTCCATCTGCGGGCGAATGGAGTGGATGCTCCTCCTTCCGCACGCTGCCTTGTATTGTGGACGATACAATAACGAACCGCCAAGTGGTCGCTATGGGTGTAGCCATCATCCACCCTCCAATTGCTAAGCAGCCCAGGACTGCTGAATGTTATATCGATGATCGATTCCGCTCCGTTTCTATGGTAGGTACTCTTGGTACCCACGTTGGCTAGGTCCACATTGAGCCTAGCCAAGGCCTCCAGAAGAATCTGGCCCTTGGGGTTGGTAAGGCGGCTCCCCCACTCGAGCGCCCAAGCGTTGAAGTCCCCCGCTATTACCAACGGGTTCAGGCCAGTTAGCTCCGTTGTCATCCGATCGAGCATATTGGAAAACTGTTCGATCGACCATCTTGGCGGTGCGTAGCAGCTGCAGAAGAACACTCCATTACAACCGCAAAGCCTTCGTTTGTGGCAGACACAACCTCCTGAACCGGGTACTTGCCCGTCGTCCATAATGCCGCCATATTGGACCTGTCCGCAAACCAGTTTGCGGTATTGTTCGGAAATTATTGCGATATTCGATGCCGACTCGCTAACTGTCTGACACAGCAGTTGCTGGGCGGCCTCACAATGGTTCAGGTTTAGTTTGGTTACCTGCATTACGGTTGGCTCGTTGGTATACCCTAGTGGCCGGGTACTTGCCTCCCCCATGACGTGCATCGTCCGTTTCCCGGCGCACATCAAGCATTTGAGGGACCTTTGCAATCCCGCGCCTTGTGGCTGGTGCTGCCACACCTTCTGCACATCTTACTCCGATCTGGGCCTTTGCACGCCAGGGCACGTGCTGCCGCTCTCTGAGGCATCTTCGGCAGCTGGTGTGGGCTTGGTGGTCGCTATGGACCGTCCCACCGTCACCTTTTGCCACCTTGACCTTGCGCTGTTCCTTGAGTGCAGTGGAGATCTCATCGTGTGCCTCGGTGATCTCATCCAGG